>JAEBDU010012333.1:0-17547 GCA_016802625.1 Heliconius numata | reverse complement strand
TTTTTATAAAAATAATTTCACAAAAGCCAATTGAGGCCGTCGTGGTGCAGTGGTGAAACGTCTAAGCGCGACATTGAAATGTTTTCATTTCCTCGTTCTGGTAATATCGGAGTCTTTTGAGCCAAAACGGCGTTGGCGTTGTGTTACGCTACTCAACACGGAATATCTACAATGTGTTGAATGTAAAAATTGGAGACAGTGTTTGCCACTTCGATGATGTATATTTTTAAATTTTTAGTTATTTTGTTAATAACTGAAGATAAAAAATACAATCACAGTATCTTTCTAGATACGCCGCTCGTAATAAAAAATTCAACATTGTAATAATCCAACTCGTTATACCAGTATTGTTGGTATATTTTATTATTATTTCATGTCTACACTTATTACTTCGTATAAATTGAATATAAAATTGACTGTAATAGGCCAAAATATTCTACCTCTGGTGAATGTGAATCATTTAATAATTATAATATGACTATACCAGGAATTCCTCATTAATTAGCTGTCGTAAATTATTTCTCTGAATCATACAAAAATAAATTACTAAAGTATAAAATTATATAAATTTGGATACGCGGCTTACACCACAAAGATTCAACTTCCAGTTAGTTTTAAGTTAGTTAACCCCAAACTCGGTATAGACATAATACAAACAGTGGTAATTTTTTCTCTTTACAATATTTTTTTAAAATATCGTGATTGCAACATGTTCTCCGCTTTCCGGTCAACTAGATTACTTAATGAGTGGTTTATTTAACGCCACTTTTGGTGACGGCATACTTAGGAAAGAAATAAATAACGTATTTGAAGCTAACAATCATTACAAGACTAGTTTCAAGTATTCTACGGTGTCAAAACATATGAAAATTAGCAACTTACCGAGTGAGTGTATGAAATGAATATCGCCAGAAGCAGCAACGGAGTTGATTGTCTCATCTCGACTGAAAAGATAAAATTGAATTATAATAAATGTACCATAATTTTTATTATATTACGTAAATGTTATTTTTGACAACAATATATAATTTCAATTATAAGTATAGTCGTTTTTCGATATAGTTTCCTTATTTTCGACGTAATTAATGTCAAACTGCATGTCTAAGCACTTATTTTTTCCCTTTTGCGAATTATTAAGCGATTAAAAATATGCCTATTTGTATTTATGGGTTGGTAATAGATAAGAGATGATGGTAATAGTTTTTACAATTTCGTTATTATGTTGGAAACATATATTTAATATTTAAAAAGTAACGCCGAATTAAAAACTTTTATACTCTAGTTTAAGAAGCGTTTTTTTTTACGAATATTAATTTTAAAATTTTAACCCTTTCGTAGTTACGGATTTAACTATGTATCTACGTACAAATATTTTATGAGGTATACCTTTATACATTTGTTCAAAATGTGTTGTATACTATTTTAATTAACATCTTTACACTAACTTGACATTGAGTTTCCGTAGATTAAATATAATTTACAACGAATTTAAATTACATATACAAATAAATAGTTTTTTTTTATAATATTATAATTTTTCACATGAATTTAACATTTGCATAGCAAACCAATATTTTTGACGTCGTGGACGTTTAGTGTTATATTAGTGTCCATTTAAATGTCTATTTCATTTTCTTCATCGGCTTTGGTAAAACAAGAAACAAAAAATTGAATAGTGTGACTTGGACGAAGAAATTTTCTCTCTCTCTCTTCAAACTCTACGGAATTATCTAGCTTCCTTAACATGTACCAATATTATTAGTATTAGATTTTTCAGGGTATTGAATTACTGGAATCATTCGTAACGTATCTTATGCGATGGTTATATCAATGATGTTGAAACTGTTACTTTCACTTCATCTTGCATCATCTTTCGTCAGTTCACTACAAGTTACAAGTTTATACAAAAATATTACATACACCGCTAATACATCTATATATTTTTAAAATCAGCTTCACTCTGTATCCTGCACACAGCAGAGTAGGCAGAGGGAACCTAGTGTTAAGACACTCCGTTCCCCAATTTCTGCCGATTTCTGGAGGCATTGCGTGTTGAGGGGCAAAACTCAACGCCGCGTTTTGCCTCGACACCAGAGCGAAGAAATGGAAATATAAACGTAAATAAATATTTCAGTTCTTCGAGTGAGGATCGAACCCACAACCGTCACGTTACAGTCACACCCTTGTGCCCTTTTTTTACATTTTTTTCAACTTACGAAAAGAAAGGATTTTTTCAAGTGTATTTTATATATAAGAAAGATCGAAACCGTCGCTGAGAACCAAGACCCGAACACTTCCCGAAATCTGGAAGGTTTAGGTGTCCCCAACAGAAGTCGTAACCATAGAAGAAGAGTCGTGTTGTAGTCTATAATAATCTGGGAGCCCTTTGGATCGCGATTCCCACCAAATACTCATTGTATTTGGCACGAGGCACCCAGTCAAAGGCCCTCTCCAGATCTAAAAAAGCCACATGCATAGCTCTCTTTTACATTATTCTGTTTTCTATTTGCAATTATTGTTGAATATAGCATTTTGGATAACGGAAATAAACGCCGCATTTCGAACCTGTAACTATTGTGAACAATAAAAAAAATCTCATATACGATTGCATTAACGTTTAATAAATAAATAAATTATTTAAAAAAAAACATACAAACACATTTCTTAAAAGCAAAATGATATTTAAATTATGATTATTTAAATGCTTGATTATTTATTACCTTTACAAAATAAAAAATCATTATAGCAATACCTAACAGACGTACAAACCCGTTATAATTCTCGAAGAACTCTTAAGTCGTTCTTAACCTTAATCATTCAACGGTTCGCAATAGTTTTGTTTAAAATTGTTTTTGACAGTTCAATTGGCATTATTACAAAGAAAAAAGTAATCAACAAGGTATTAAAGTTACCTACTTTAATTTACTTATTTTTATAATTTATCGTTTAAAACTTAGTGTCTCTCTATGACTGAATGAATATTTAAATAATATAAATATTATAAAAAATATTAGAAATAAAATTTTCTTAATATAAAATTATTATATCGAAACTAATAATGTCCATTATAAATTTCTTGCTTCATTCGCGAACATGTTACGCGAATAACCTTTGAGCCGTAATAAAAAGATACGCTTAAGTTTGTTTTTTAACCGACTTCTGTAAGAAAAGGAGGTTATCAATTCGACTGTATTTTTTTTTCAATTTTTTTTTTATGTTTGTTACCTCATAACTTTTAACTGGGTGAACCGATTTTGATATTTTTTTTTTATTTCAAAGGTATTTGAAAGGTATAGCTTCCGGAATGGTCCCATTTTTTTTTGGTCCATGTCTGACAATGGTATCCATGAGAAAATCACATAATTAAATAACATAATTAAATTAAATTTGCATTAGGTATGTGCGCGACTAATAGCCGAATAACTCAATGTCGCGCCAACCGATTTTGGTGATTATTTTTTTATTTGAAAGGATACACTTCAATAATAATAATTTGGTGAAAGTTTGGTTAGGTTTCGATTATGGAATCCGGAGAAAATTGAGAAAGTTTGTTTTTTTTTGGTAAAACATTGATTATACTCTAATAGTTACAAGCAAAAACTTTTTAAATTGATGTCAGAAGTGAGATTCCTGATGGTTGCCTTTCTTTTCAACCAACCTCAAAAAAGAGGATGTTCTCATTTTCAACCAACTTCAAAGAAGGGAGATTTCCAATTCGCCCGAATACTTTTTATGTATGTTCTTGTTAATTTACCAAAATGTAACTTTCCACAAAAATAATACCTAATTAAATGAAGTTTTACATAGGACAATCACAACCACTCGTTGAGAATCACTACCACCACCATCACCACTCGTTTAAGAAGCATCATTTTAAGATCTACCCATCACTTAAAATCATAAAATAAATTAATTTTTAACAAAAAGAAAGACCGACTTCTAACAATGAACTGAAAAGTGAAAAATAATTATACAAAGATTTTATAATTTTGAAGTCGGTGTCAAGCTAATGCTCCAACACCTTTACTACAATATCTAAATACTAAGCCTGTTTGTTTTACTTGGCGCACTGTATTCTCGCACCTAGCAGAGTAGGTAGACGGAACCTGGGAAGCTTGTGTTAAGTAATTCTGTTCTCTATTAAAATACTTCTGTTCCCCACTTTTTGCCAAATCCTTGAGGCATTGAGTGTTGAATAGTGAAACTTAACGACGCGCTTTACCTCACTACTAGAGCGAAGAAATGTAAATATAAGACATTTTACTCCCCCGAGTAAGAACAAAATTCATAACCGCCGAGCTTACAATCGTACACTCGTACCTCTGCGCCAAAAAGGGTTCAATATTTTCAAAAACTTTATTTATTTATTATTTGGTGCTTAAATTTTTTAATCATAAATCAAAAAAAAATATTCATTAAGAACAGTTAGATTTTTTATTATCCTACACAATATTTTCCATTCTAAGCGATTAATATATTATAATTGATTGAAGAAAAACAATCGAGAGCGAATCTAAACATTAATAGAAATAGATATTTTCAATTAAAACCTTTTGCATGATTAAAAAAAATAGTAAAGTTCTCATTGTTTTACTATTTATCAGATATCTATTGTAAAGTTGCTGCAATAGCTCCTGAGTAGAATTTGAAATTAATCTATTGTTTTGTTTGATAGACGTACAATGGTTTAACACAATGGCTTTGGCTAATAATTGCGCAGATTAAATAATATTTTGATGTTTCAGTGACGTTTTCCACAAAGTAAGCTTATTTTATAAATATATGTTGTGAAATTTAACAGATTACTTAAGTTATTCATTGTTATCTGTTTTTTTTCCTTCAAAATGAAGGTTTAAGATAATATATCAAATATAAAATAAAATTATAAAAAAATAGTATAAACAAACCTGTTAAAAAATTGGAACGATCGATAACTATTTTAACACATTTCACACACAGTCTCAAATAAATTTATCGAAAGGACCTCTAAATGACAAACAACCGACGCTACTTCGCACGGCCGCGTGCGCAAAAGGCTTTGGGCTACTAACTACAGTCATAGACCATGCCATTCTCTTGGTAATATTACCAGGCGTAGCGGTAACCGGTTAAACACGATGTAATTATAATTAAAAATCTGTCAAATAAATAACATTATAGTTAAGCTTATGTAAAAAAATACTTTTTATTTCTTTACATACGGAAATTGTATTTTTTTAGGAATTTATGAAAAAAAATTACTTAAACCTGATAACTTGTTTGCCAAAACTATTGTATATCTAAGGTAAAAAAATAACAAATTGAATAATTTTTATAATTTTAATTGTACTTACATATAATATATCTATATCTATAATATACCTATATATATTTATAATTGTTTTATGATTTAATCTGTATGAAAATGTGTAAACTTTGCAATATAAATCTATTATTTGTTAAAATAGTACATTCTGCCTATCTTCCTGTAAATAGAATAGAGCATGAAATTGTAAAAAAAATATAATTCGATCGCATTACAGTACAGCCGGTTCGAATCATTAGGGATGCAATTATTAGTTAAAGACTAGACATTTGGCTTTACGTAGAGACGTCTCTGCGTTGTGAGCTCTCTACTTGCATTTATCATGGGGAGAATTCTGTTGAACTGTTTGACCTGGTACCTGCCGCTGGGTATGTGGTGCTTTATTACTGTGCGTTTTAACCTAATTACCTAAAAATTACATAATAATATTTATTTAACCCTCAAAATGTATGGAATTTAATAAAATATAATTATAGAGATATTTCTTCGCTTCATTCAAAATTATACTGATTTAGTTGCATAATTAGTACCTATAAATAACACAATGAATATGAGAATTCCTCTCTGGTCAGGACGACGTACACCAGGTCCGCTACTCATAATTTAGAAACTTTTAGAAGTTCCGCGTCGTCCTCGTCTCGTTAAGACAAATAGTAGTAAGGATGAGATAGACAAAGCGCGGCGTTATGTTTCACTATTCAACACATGTGTCGGACTCGAACAGAAAGCGGAGAACTGAGTGTTCTAACATGCAGTTCTCCTTTTTTCACTGGCTACTGTGCTAAACGGGGCATACAGCGTGGAATAAAGCAAAAATATATTTTTTTATATAAATAGCAACGTATAGAGCGAATATATTTTGGTTTCTTTGCAAAACATAAATCTTAATATATCGAAAGATCCTGTTAAAAGCGTCGGAAAATATCCTTACATTTTTCCAAACGAATGCAATCCCTTTGATATTATATTTTACTTGATTAAACAAAGATACACGTGAAAGACCGATCCTTACGAGAGATTATATTTATTTAAACATTGTCGTTTATTTTATTTCATATTTTTGTTTTGTTTTATATTAGCCATGAAAGATATCTGGGATAATATAATTTTAGGTTTATGTGTTATATAAAATTGTTAAGTAAATCGTAAAAACAGTCGACATTTACACGCACGTCAGAACACAGTAAAAAAAGATTTATTGTTATAATAATAATTGTTAATTATACTCTCCTTGACATTTATTAGCATGTTTACAATCGCTATTTCGTTTATCATATGTAAGTACTTTTTTCTTGAATTAAACAACTATATATGCATAAATATTTCTTTATACATTATATGCTATCAACGCTATCGACATGTCAACATTCTCTTTGGATAGGAGAATTTTAAGAAAACTTTCGGAGGAAAAAAAATGGTTGGTGATTTTTTCCAGCAGTAATACATTGGTATTTATGTAAAATAATCATTGAAGGTGTGACAATGATTATTATTGTCACACCTTCACACACATAATTCGAGTACATTTTCAGAATGACAACATGCTGAAAATGTACTCGAATTATGATATAGTCAATAATTGTTAGTCTCATTATAATGATTGATTACTTTAATTTTTTTTTTATTTAACGAAGAACATTTTTATCAGTCATCTTTTTTTTTTACTTCATTTTGAATATATTTTTGTAAAACACGATTCACCAATGTTACCCACATGTAAATTGTAAAGCAACCATATTGCAACATTCGTAGCTGTGAACGTTAATGGCTTCTTCCCAGTCAACCAAATATATACCAAAGAGGTGTCCATTTACCTGCAACCAGTCGATAAGCCAGCATCACTCACAACGTTCAGAGAATTTAATATTACCAATGCAGCAATGCCAAAACGATGTATCACGGAACTTGTTTGCAAATATTCAAAACATTTTTACACATAAAAGCAAAATATCGAAAGGCAATATTATATTTTTTTCCACAAGCGGAGTTCGAATATTTAGGAAATTAAATTGAAAACCGCAATTCACCGTGGGCCGGTGATAAATCTTTAAAATTGTACATTTATAGGTCCATTTGTAAGTAATTTAGTCGACCCATTACGTTTCGTTTAAAAGCTAATAATGGAACATATTAGTCGTTTACATTTTTGTGATGTCCGTGTTTGCTAAGTAATTCATTGAATTTGCAGTACTTATTTTGATAGAGTATTTTTTGTGTTTAAAATATTTAAGGAGTAGCGATTGTTACTTATAGACATTGTATTGGATTCGTTGTCCTCTTCCTTATAAGTCTTACTTACGTCGTAATTAAAAAACAATAGAATACTTGAACTTCAATACAATGGACGATGATGTATGTTCAATTTTTTTATGTAAACATACTTATATATAAAATTTGGTTACAAAAATACAAACTTTAAATGAGCCAAATAAAACGAATTTTAAATAACTATTTATATATAAGATAAATGTTGGGAAAAAGTAAAAGGAGCAGAAAAGTTTTAAACAAAAAAGAACTCCTTAAGACATTTCTAAGTGGATTTGTTTCGACCTTCCTTTATTCTTAAGTAAAGTTAGGTCAGCTTAAAATAGCAATAAATAAAATAACAAATAATGAAACGTAATACTATTTTTTAAATAAATTTGTGAATTAAGTAATAAAAAATATTATTAACAAATCATCCCAAGTTGGGAAAGGGGCCTCCCCCTTTCCCAACAAGAGTGGCATATCGGGAACACACACACGAGGCACAACGCCACCCACAGCAAGGTGAGCAGAGGTTTCTAGTGTTAAGACACTCTGTTCCCCAAAATATAACTACATATTATGTCCACTAGACGCGTTTAATTTCCGCTAATAGCCATTTTCATATCAATAAGAACTCATTCCCTCGAATGGGGATCGAACACACAACCATCGCGTTACGCCACATCCTTATGCCCCTAGACCACGACTGCCTTAAATGAGAAGAGTCACTTGGTAGTTATTTTTTATTGATGAAAACTTTTATTAAAACTACATATGATTCTTTTACGTTCAAAACTAGCTGAGTTTAAAGAGATTCCTCTTTTATATAAAATTCATTCAAGTTATAAAATTTTTATACTTTTTTGACGCTTCCAAAGCTTCAAGCTTTTAAGACGCAAGATAAAATATTATAAGCCCACTTTATCGTTAAGTTTGCTGTTCAAAACATTTAATTTTTAAAATTTGTAGTGTAGCCTGTTGTAGTTTAATTGCAAATTTGCAAGAATGCATAATATCTATGCATTCTAGCTTTAATATTCTTGCTTAATGTACATTAGAATTCTTTCTATCTACAAATATATATATTCTTTTCACAAAGGGTCAGTATATACAAACATGTAAAAACCAGTACCGGTGTTAACGCATCACTGACCGCTTCCATTATAACAATGGGTGGATAATTCCGGAACACGATAGAATTACACGTTCTATCCTGGGAAATATCTAATGAATCTTTCTAAAGTCAACCATCTGTATGCGTTTGTGAAACAATAGACAGTTGTACGGAGAAATACAATGAAAACGACTGGTTTAAAACGACTTAATTGCGACTTTTGAGTTTGTAAACTTCACTTTTACTTAATGTTCAAATAAAGTTTAATAAAATCTTACAGTGGTTAGATCGCTTCTCGAATTGTTTAATGGACTATTCCAAAGACTCGCTATGTCAGTTCCATTCGTATCCGCTGCATGCGGGCCTTTAATTATTATTGGATAGTCTTTGAACGTCCAGGATGTTGATTCACTTTGACACCCTCTTTGAGTAAATAAGAGAGGCTTCGACTATCAATAGAGATATATGTATTTAATTAAAGACAGTGGAGGAGTCGAAAAAGATATCGAAGACCGTAGCGGTTAGGTCTCCATTCTTAATGGTGCTGATAATAAAACCTAGAAATTAAAATTAATTAAAAATTAATTTTTATTTATCTATTTAACACTATTTTTGCAATACCATTACTGTGAAAAATTACTTTGTGAAAAATGTGTGTATTGATTCAAATCAGTTTAACGTGTTCAAGAGAATACAAAACGTGCATAAGAGTTATGTCTTTTTCCGGTGAAATTTAGTCTTCACCAGAACGCTCTACAACAAAGTGCAATATTTTAAAATCTTTTATAAAGCTCGTGAATTGCCAAAATAAATCATTGGCTACGTTTCGTGAGCAAGTTTAAACCATATTTTCTTATTATTTTTATATGAAACTTTTTTAACGTATTTTATACATAACTCAAAAATAAGATTATTTCAAGGTTCATTTATTAATAAATGTAAAGTATGTTTATGTTTATAAATAGAATCATTAATATATAATTAATATTCGTCATTGAAAAATGTAATGACAACGAGTCTATTTTATCCAAAGTTTTTGAAATTGTGATGTTCTACGAGAATTAATTTTGCACCCTGATCAAACTTGTCGCAAGTTATCTCAAGTGACCTATGTGTAAACTCCACCATGGCACATACCTGTGAGTATTAAATTTTAATCAAACTTTGCTACCAACTAAGACAATGTAGAGACTTTATTCATGGGAAAGGCGACCGTCGAGAGTTCCTAATTCTGCTTGAAAGCCTTCACAGTAAATCGAAACATCATCTTCATAGTAAAATGTTCCTTTTTTATAAAGCAATTAGGTTGTCAAACTGTAACGTTTTTTTTCAATATTTTTTTTATATAACTACAATTTACCAGACACTTCTTGACACTTTTGGTTTTTACCCCCTACCAAACAACTCTAAGCTCTTATAAGCGTCTACGAATCTAATATACTAAAGTGTAAAACATACTTTGCTACAAATATTCTCATAGGTGCTTATAGCTCATAGGATTTGAGTGTGTCTGTCTGGCAGCGATCTTCAATCACTGGCTTAGTAGTCAAAACAAGTTTCCACCGATAAAGGCAGCAAATCAAATAAATTTAATATCTTCATAATCGCTTAACTTTTCAATCAATGTTTTAATATTCAAATTGAACAGTAAATGAAATATTGCTTCAGCCAAATTTAACAGCGCAGTCTAATATTAAAATATTTATGATCTTATTTAAATCTGAAGACCCTTGCTAATAATTTGAACCATCAGATTATTAACTTTTTTTATGAGAATTTTCTTGGAAGTGATATTAATTTCTTTTGACCTGATTATTAGAAAGAATATACAGTTATGATATTTTTATTCTTTTCTTTTTTATATAACAAAATCAATATCTAAAATAAATAAAATGTTTCTCTAATTGATAATTCATGTTCGGATTATTAAAAACTTTTATTATACTCGTATACTTTAACAGGACTGTCGTAGCACTGAATCGTAGCATCGAGAACGGATCTTCTATTCTGGAAAAATATATCCTATATCTTATAAAACAAAGTCGCTTTTTGTGTCTGTCTGAACTTTCTAACTCTTCTTCTTCTAAACCACCCAACGGATTTTGATGCGGTTTTCACCATTAGGTCGAGTATTTCTCAGGGAAGGTTTATATATAGTTTATTATTTGGACATTCTTATGTAAATTACCATAAATACGATAAATGAAAAATAATCGCGCATGCGCTGCTTTAATGGTAAGTACTACATGAAAATAATGTACTGGAGTATTGTTCCTCTTAATAAGATCTACAAATAAGTCCGCGACGGCATATTCGTATTTTTTAAGGATAACGTGTAGTGATCATATTTCTGTCTAAAAATTGTAATTTCAATATATTTTTTATTGTGAGGGATATTTTTCCATAATGGTATTAATCCTTATCCTTTAATATACTTTATTAAATTTCTACGTTAAACGAAGATAAAATTTGCTTTTTACACAATTTCGAAATTGCGTATAGTTTTAGAGAATAACGCATTTAATTGTTAACACATCACGCCGTTTACACATCAGCTGTATCGAGTCAAGTTTCACTTATCCCTTACTCTCAGTATATAAATAAGTATATTAGTTACGTTGGCCATTTAATGTAGATCAACACTGTCTTTTACTGTTTTTCATTTTAATAAATACTTTAGAAGTTGTCACAATATCAAAACATCCTTGCTGCGAAACGCGCCCCGCGACGTTTTGCTTATACAAGCGCGTCATGAGTAGTCATCGGTGGTTCAGTGGTAGAATGTTCGCCTGCCACGCGGGCGGCCCGGGTGCGATTCCCGGCCGATGCATTCTATTTAATTTTCCTCACAGGAAGCCACGTAGTGCCTACCCAACCGGTGTCGCTGTTTTAACAGCATTAACCACAAGCTCAAAAATAAAAACCCGCCTGCCTCTATAGCGAAGAAGATTTAGATTTTGTTATTTATTTGTGTTTATTTTAAAACAATTGGAAAATCTTTATTGGAATTACGAAAATGCGGGTTGCATTAAGGTTTAATTAATTTTCACATTATCTTAAGTGCTTTGCAAACATACATTATATGAATAATTCAGTAGTTAAGGCGGGCGAAGCCGCAAGCAGGTCGCTAGTTATTTTATATTACACAGATTGTCTTTTTTCGTTAACACACCATAAACCTATATCCTCCTTATTCTTCCTTATCCGTTCTTTTTTATTTAATTAGATTTTTTTCTTTACTCTAATTTCTGTAAATATATTAATCGATAGATTTTTATTTATCTATAAATATTTTTAGAATCATTTGTCTATGTGATATTTACGATAATATATACATCAATTTATCTTTTATCATAGCGATTCCAACTTTGATTTGCGAATCTGTATCTTTTAGGGGCTCTTATATTAGCAATCTAATTGAGGCAAACTCGTGATCGCGAAGCCAAATACTTCTGCCCTCCTCGAATCTGTGCTGAATCACTTCATTAATTACATAGAGATTGTCGGTTTCGGAATATTTACTCTTTGTATATATTTTGTTGGTAAGTAATAGCTTTTGTTATTTCGCAAACTTCCGAGTTAGTTAGTCGGTGGATCAATTAAGTATAAATTACTTTTCAAACTTAATATTCGTAGCTTCCATCACGTGGCCAGAAGTATTTATTAACAAATAGCTAAAGGGTAGTTTAAAAAATAGTAAAGATGAATCAGTAAATTGTTATTATTTTTCCTTTTTATAATGAATATTATGCGTTCTTTCTAATAACGTCTAATTTCTATTTAAAAATGCGTATATAAATATTGTTCGGAAAATCCCCGTGTCACATTATAATATTCTTATGCACATTATAGTCTAATGTAAAATAAATATAGGGATACGATGCCAGGATAAGCAAATTGAATATAAAATCACAGTATAAGCAACCCCCCTTCTTAAATATAGCAAGGAGAAACTGATTTTGATTTCATCCCTCAGGCCAGAGGCGGGCGGCTTTAGGGAAAACCCGCATTGTATATATTTATAACTGTAAGCTAATTAAGCTTACAGTGCAAACATTTAAAATTAATCAATTATAATCAATTAATAATTTTAACCAAAACCTTGCTAAAGCGGTAATACTAGTATAATATTAAATTTAAATATAATAACCAACAATTTTAACAGCTACTGATATTATCGTAGAGGAGTTATTTTTGATATAAATTGCACTTTTCTATAACAATTACAAGTCAAGCAATACATAAAAAGAACATACAAGTCATATTCATTACACAATATAACATAAGAATATTTTATATTAATTTAGTTTTTATTATATGCGTATGTTTATTCCTGCGTAGCGCTGTAGAGACCAAATAGGTAAGCCAAATTTAATGATTCTTACGTCAATCGATTCGTCTTAATTTGTGAGTGGTACTAATGACTTCATAAAAAATCACCAAATAGACAATCAAACGTATCGTAAAAATGAATAAAATAATAATCGACAAACTATATCAAATAGGGAATCGGTGATAATTATTCAAAAATTATTTTTAGATTTTTTTCTTCGTTGTTCATTTTCAGTAAGAGCTGAGGATATAATGATAGCGATTAAGGATATTCAGATTAGAATAGAGATTCGCAGTAACTTTTATGTTCATTACAAGAACTTAAATACTATAGTATTTCATTTTTCTTTGAATGTCGAATGAAAGTTGAATTAATTTATACTAACGAACCAAAGCTCTAGTATTTAAAGGAAGGAGTAAAGAGTTTATCATGAAGTAAAACTTTTTTTTAGAATGAAAATGATGTTCACTTTTAATTTTCTTTCTTTCATCTTTAATACTTGTAATTTATTTCATTTCATTTTTAATGTTTTATACCTACTTGTAATTTTTTTTACACATTAATAAATATTGTGGGTTCTATTCTGTGTAAATGTAATAAAATTTTTATATTAACAAACAATACACACTGAGGCCGTTGAAGCGCAGAGGCTCAAGGGTGTGACTGTTACGCGGTAGTTGTGGGTTCGATCCCCTGTCGAATCGATGTGATCGAATAAACTGTTAGTTCCATTTCTTCGCTCTGGCATCAAGGTAAAAAGCTCGGCGTCGAGTTTCGTACTCAACGTGCAAATCCTGGAAATATTTGGCCTGAAACTGGATAATGGAGTGTCTTATCACTAGGATCCATCTGCCTGTGCATCTGCATCCTGTTGTGCAGGATACGGCGTGAATCTTTAAAAAAAACAAAACACTAAACATTTCACTGGCTATCAATCATCGTCATAGCTAGTTCAACATTAAAAGGGATCACATGTCCACACTTCTAGGTATACACCAAATATTTATAGATATATACATTATATATAATACATATAACGTGATGCTTATCTGTCTGTTCGCCTCGATTAAGCACTTAAGCTGTACAATAGAGAAGTGTCATTAAGACGGGGGGCTCTAAGCATCATTTATCATTAACGCAAAACCACGCTCTACGAACGAAATAGGAATGTATTGTTTGGGCTTGTTCTCTTATGACGGTAAAGTAAATATAACTGCCATATCCATGCTTATATAACCACATATTAAAACGTAAAACAACAAAAATTATGAATATTTTTAATTTAATTTTCGTTCACAACACAACGTTACGTTCATTCTGTACTGCGAACTTCACAATATCTGTTGGGCAACTGCAACCACAAGAGTTAATTGAAAAGCCATAGTTTCACATTTAGTAAATTTATAGTATAATAATATTCTATTTGTCGAGTAATAGATATGAAGTGAATATCATAAATTGATTACAGATAATTACTACAATGTGGCAAAATGGAATATTTACACCTGTTTAGATCCATAATGTTAATGCGATCAGAAGTTTATGATATTTGCTTCATTATGTTTTATCACCTTTGATTTATAACTTTGATTAGTTTCATTAATAAATTTTGGCTCCTAATTCGACGCGATATGTAATTATTTACTAAGCAGTTTGAGGTTGATAACCCTACTTTTTTTTTAGTTTTACTCTATAATCCGCATGTAGCTGGGTATGCAGAGGGAGAATAGTGTTAAGACACTCAGCTTCCCACTTTCATGTTGAATGGTGGAAATCAACGTAGCACTCTTGTGTCGCTGCGCCCCGATTGGCCTCTTTTCTCAATTTATGTTTAGTTATTAGTTAAGTAACTTATGTTTATATACCACGAAAGTGTAATCAAACGCTCTAAGAAAAAATAGACAAAAAAATTATACATTAACTTAATAAAAACTAACAAGATTTAACAATAATTTCAATTCAATCTATAAAATGTATGAGAAAAGGTTGATAAATTTTCAATGATAATCTTTCACGGAATGAACAAAGTACATAATTATACTTAATTTCTTAGCTCGCCTTCCCACATCTTAGCGTCTTATCCATTTTAAATAGGGTCATTTAGTATTCTTCTTAAATGACAAAAAGTTAGTACATTTAAATAGTAATTATATTTTAATTTTTAAAATATCTATTACTTGTATTACCGTTGAAAAGGTCATATAACCATGTGTGTGTATATAAATATATATAACAAAGCTTAAAATAAAGACCTGCATTTTCCTAATTTAATGGAAAACAAATGTGATTAAGATAACGTTATGCATAGGTATATAAATTACATTTTACCTGCAACATTTGGCGTGTGAAAAGTTATTTGACAATATAATAAATTTAGTATTATATCAAATCTTATATTTAAAAATATTAAATTAAGAGCAAACGAATACCTACCTCGACAAAAATATTTAAAAATTAATTAAACTAAAATACATTTTTATTGTAACATTTTTATTGTATTTATAACGTAACTATAATTTAGTATTTTTTTATAACTATAAAAATCCTGCAACTCATCAATATTTTAATATTTTAAACGTATCATTTGACAATTACGTAAGTATACAATCGAAGCCTAAATTTATAAGGGTTTCTACAGGGGATGAAGGCAACAAATGTAACCAATAAATCTTTAAGCAGTTAATACGTTGAGATTGTTTTAAATAAACTTCACTTAGGTTTGATTTTGTGCTTTAGCGAATCTAAAATAATTTCACTTTCAATAAGTAAAATTTAAGTAAACAGAATGTTTCTTTGTTCTATATTAATTTGACAAAAACAGTATTATTAATATTGCTTATATTATTTTGATGATGATCTACTGTTTTAAAATAGTAAGAAGATGAGTATGATTTTACCTTCATCGTGATTTTGAACAGAGTGTCTTAACACTATGTTTCCACTGCCTACTCTGCTGTGTGCGGGATACAGCGTGAAGCTAATTTAATTTTAATTTGATACAAAATTCAATATGATTATTCACGTAGACTTGCCTCGTTAATGACAAGTAAATCTACTCAAATATATAGTAAGTAAATAAATGAAGGGTACTTACTCCTTTACATTAATTAATTGTCTTTGGAAAGAGAATATCGATTCTATTACTCAGCTTAAACAGTCACGGCAGATATTGGAAATGTACTTTCGCATAACAAATATCGCCCTTTTCATTACGCTTTATTTAAACAAGGAGGTTTACTATTTTTTTACATAGCAGAGCCAAAAGAATAATTTAAGACATTGGGAATTCAGTGACAGAACTCAACGCGCTTAGATTCCTTTACATACATTTTTTTTCGAACATATGATTTTCGTTTCTGTTTTCTTTTGTCTTTTCTTGAGACTTTTCTATTTTATTCTATTTCTAATACGATTAAACAAAATGCAGCATTCGGTTCCCTTATGCCAGAAACTGTGAAACGGATATGACCAAATGCACGAAAATGATCATAATTTGCTCAATACTACATTTTTTTTTTAAATATCTTGTCTATACTAGTATAATATTTTTTATGGCCACCTACATTTACTTACATCAGCTACGTAACAGTTATTCCTTCATGACGGCGACTATTGAAGATATAATAATAACTTGATTAAGAGCCATCTGTTACTGACAACTGACGTCATGTTATAGTATAGAGATTGCTTACGTTGTCGCAACACACAGTGCCTTATCATTTGCAGCTAAATTTACATAAGCAGATTTGACTGACATATTATTATTAGCTTATCAATGACGAAGTTTTGGGTATCTTCATTTTTTCATTTATATATTTATAAATTCCCTTGATAGATGTTTATAAATCAAAAATATAAAAATCCTCTAAGCACTACTTTGAGTTAATAAAAAGATACCACAAGTACCGCAGCTTTCCTTTAATTTCATGAAAATAATTAGTCGTTTAAATTATGTTATTTGATTATAGGTGATAAGCGGGCGAAGTCGCGAGCGGGCCGCTAGTATAAAATATAATAGAAGAATTTCTTCTTCAGAGCAAAAGCGAGTCAAAATGTTACGAAAACATACCTCGAATATACAGAATATATCCGTTAAGTCTAAAGTTAGCTTCCAACACATTCCAAAATTAAACTAATTCAACAGTGCTGCAAAAATGAGATCGTGAAGTTTTGCACTGACCGCAGCTAAGTGGCTCCGACCACTGTTCATTTTACTTCTCGTATAATCATGGACCTGGATTTCACGCAAAATATAGTGCATTTATTTTTGCAGCTGTACAAGTGAGTGCAAGTGTTGAAATTCGACGTAAGGCTTTGTCTTTTTACTACTTTAGTGAGAAAAATGAAAATAATTCATTGTCTCAAGTGGAAATTGAATCAATAATTATCACTTTTACATTTACATTAGACTCAGTTCCTATGCACCACAACGACTTCAATTAAAAATCTGCAAATAATAAGTACAGAGAAATAACCCAATATACATGAAATATGTAAGCGAATTATTTACTCTTTTTCGTATACAAAAAGATTTCGTAACAAGATCGA
>JAEBDU010012332.1:0-37627 GCA_016802625.1 Heliconius numata | reverse complement strand
TTTAAAAATTACAAAAATCTAATATGTTATTTTAAAATGAAAATACATTATATAAGTAAAACTAAAAAATAACTAAGACGCGTGTATGACAAATACTAAGTGTCCAAGGGTAATTTCTATGACCGGGACGATAGGGAACATTAAAACGATTAACGCCTTGTAATATAAGCTGTAGCCTCCCTGGATAAATGGACCATCTGACAAGAAAAGATTTTTTCAATTGGAACCAGTAGTTTATGAGATTAGTGCGATAACTCTTTAGTTTTATAATATAAATGTAGATATTTAAATAATGTTGACAGTTTAGATAGAATAAAATAATTATCATTCCAAAAAATATTATTTTAAATATCTTGTATTAAAATTATTACTTTTTCATACAACATTTCTTTGCCTCGTTACCAGAAACAGGTAATGACAATATTAAATACGCCCTTGTCCCTCTTTTACCCTAACCCGTTAGTAACATAAAAAGAAGAGAACAGAATAATATATCACTAGGTTTTATTTTTTCAGCCTATGCTAGAATTTAAAAAGATAAAAAACAACTTGCTTGACAATGCTGTATCCACCACCACCCCACCCTATATTTTTATACGTATTTGAAGGGCAATAAAGCAGATATCTTTCCTTTCTCGTTGCTACTGTGTAACGTCGTAAAACGATTTTACAACCCAATATTCATTACATGTGAATTTGTTAGTGAGTATTACATATATGAGTATATTACATGTTTGTTTAGATCTGTGATGTCTTATTTTAAAAAAAGATTAGTTTTTTTATCAGCTTTACGCTTTCCACAATAACCTGCGTCTCCTAGGCAGAGAAAATCTGGTGTTAAGACACTCTGATCCTAGAAAACTCAATCCTGCTCTCTCCTACAGGAACATAAAGGTATTTTTATATCAGAGTGACTTAAAGAATCCAATTTGTTAGTTTTACATAATATCATGTAAATACTGCATTAAACTAAAAAAACAGGGTAGGCAGAGGGAACCTAGGGACCTAGTGTTCAGACACTCCGTAAGATATTTCCGTTCCCCACTTTCCGACAAATAAATATGATAATTTTTCATCTTCAACAATTGACCATTTCAAGACAATCGTACCTAAATGTAATATAAATTATAAATCTTCTAAAAATACTAACATGCTCATATAACCAAATTCAGAAACAATCCAGGGAATGCCTCACTCAAGCCGCGCGGCTCAAAGGCCCGAATAGTTGGACGAATAATTATTTTCATTTTTGACGAAATTTAATATTCAAAGTTTAATGGAAAAAGTTTCGTTTCGTATAAAAAAGGTATTTTAGCTACGTATCTATGAAATTTTGTATAGAAATGTTTTTAAATGGAAAGACGAAGTTCCGCACTCTCGCACATGGCAGGAAAAATTCCGCAAATATCAGGATCAGGCAAAGGTAATGTAGGCATCAAGATACTTCCGTTTCCCATTTTCCGCGAAAATATTAAATATTTCATTCCCGCGAGTGGGAATCGAACCCACAACCATCACGTTTACAATCACACGCTAGCACCCCGCACCACAACAAACACATTTAAACTAAAACAAAAACACCCCAAAAACATAACCAAAAATTTGTAAATTCAACAGAGATTTATTCATAACATTCTTTTCAACAATTGGTCATTTCAAAAAGTGGACGAGTGAGAAATGGCCCCTGGGAGGAAATGAAATTTCTGACAGATATTTATCGGCACGTCAATGGCGTGCGCTCGACAGTCGACTGTAAATTGCCTAATTTGGTTTGGCTAATTGAAAAGTTACAAATGTCATCGCGAGAACTGTCACGGAGTGTTCAAAAGGTTCCCCGATACTTCCCAAATACGGTGGAAGGGTTAACGTTTATATTTTGTATTGAACTTTTTCTTTAAGTAATAGTTCGAATCAATAAATAGTAATAATTTAATTTGGACGGGATTTTTTTTTGTTTTAATTTTTTTGACTTCACGCTGTATCCCTTACATAGTATAAGCAGAGGGAGCCAGGTAACCTAGGGTTAAGACACTCCGTCTCCAATAAGGAAATTTTGCGGAAAGTGGAGAACGGAAGTGCCAATTTCCACTTTCGGAAAACGCACTCACAACGACACATAAATCGCTTCCTAAATTCATCATAATATATTATTATCATGCAAATACTATTTCTTACTTCCACATCTTCCAATAATCCGACAGCGGAATTACCACTCGAATACCTAAGCCTGGTTAGCCTCTGGTGATCAGTCAAACCGCGGCTAAGCCAATTACGATGCGACTCTAATTGATATTAAGCACCGCTCGATACCACTGCCGTTGCAATCGCTATAAACGAATCAGCATAACGGGTATCTCCGTATAATTTAGGGTTCACTTTGAATTTTAAATTGTGGAAAACTATTGAGTTGAGGGTGTCGCAGTGGAATATTCTTGGATTGTAAGTAAATGTTCTGGTTTTCGTTTGGAAATTGGAGAATATTTCTCTTTTTACAGTTTCACGTTCTTTCCCGCATAGCACGCTCACGCATTCACGCTATTGCCTTCATCTAATATTGATATACTCCGTTTTTCCGCCGCGCTTTATTTTCCAGAGCAAGGTAATAAAAATAATATATATCATTATATATAATCTTTATGTAAATTGTAGCCTATGTGTTATTCTGATATATAAGCTATATTACTGTAAAGTTTTATCTAAATCTGTTTAGTATTTTTTGCGTGAAAGCGGAACAAACATCCATCCTCATAGAATCTCAGATAATATAATTTTAACAACTAACCTTATGGCCATACTCTTAGCCTTCAAATGATGCCACCTCTGGTTCATCTCGTCCAGCCGTCTCTGCAGCATCACGGCGTCTTCTTGCGAGGAGAGCGACCCGAGCAGCCTCCTCCCGGTTCCAGTGAGCGAAGCGTACACATCGCGGTGTGTTTCGATTTCCGATTGTAAATCCTGTAACAAGGATAAATATTTATTTTAAAATACGTTTGTGACATTAAAAATGTATCATAAATATTACCCTAAAAATTGTATAAAAATATTATACAAGATATAAAGCATTGCATTACTAAGATATAATAATATAACAATTTTAAGATGCAGAGAAACAGATTTAGTCTAACATTGTATGTCCAAATCCTGCTTAGAAGATGGTTTATATTAAGATTTCTTTCTAAATTTAATAAAGATATTACCCAATAAAACAATTTTAAATGATCAATTTTCAAAGCTAACTAATCTAAGTAAATAATATAACTAATTCAGGACCTAAATTAAAAAGGCAGAAGAATAAAAACATAAAGAATACTTAAATAGAAAAGAAACTAAACTCAAAATTATGTCAATCCGAAGTGAAGAAAGAAAACTAAATAATAAGAATATTGAACCTGCAATCATCACACCACGATGACCTTTTACTACCGATCCTAATATTTCACTAAATATTACAGTACTATTACAGTACGGATCGAGCTGAATACAAGGTGAGTCTACAGTAGAACTAATTTGTATAGAACTAGCATTACCTACAAATAGGAGGAACACGCTAGGAGTTGGATCCTTTACTGGAATAGCAAATATCTGCATGATCAATTAAGAGCAAATTGAATTTCCCCTCTGTAAAGATTTACAAACGAGGTCAGTCCTTGTAAACAAGATTGTTTGGTGTCTTGGGACTTGTAGGACCACTTATTGGTGATTGGATTTTTTTAATAATGGGTATATTTCTGGTACCCATGGGATGTCCGAAGCAGAATTTTGTTGTTTGAATAATATAAAGTATGAAATTATAATTAATTAAGTAAGTACGTGTTATATAAATTTCTATGGTGTGCAAAGATTCTTTTAACATAGCTGGTGCTAATGCTGAGGCCATCATGGGAGAAAGTCTGGCTGAACGCGATGGTTGTGGATTAAGGTAATGATAAATTGCTTTTCGCACATAGCATTATAGGCAGAGGGAACCTGGGAACCCAGTGTGAAGATACTCTGTTTCTTATTTTGCCAAATTCTACAGGCATGTTGAGTGGTGGAACTCCACGCCGCACTTTGTATAATATTTAAATGTTTCACTTCCTCGAGTGGAAATTGAACCTAAAATTGTCGTATTTACAGTCGCACCACTACGGCTTTAATATCTATACCTTAAAAACAACAGGATTTAAAAATCTTAACTGTATTACTATTCAAAATATTCACACAGCATTTACTGTCTATTAATTAACGCCTAACCAATACCAAATACAAATATTTAACCGCTAATATTAAAACTAGAATCAAACCCCCGACCACAATTGTTGACAAATACATTTCCTATATCAATATTAGGTAAATCAATCACATGTACTAATTAATAGCTAAAACATATTGTAGGATTAAATGTAAATCTGTATTACTATAATTATTTATATCAGTAATATTAATGAAACTGATCATTACTAGATCGTATATAATCTGTGCAACAATTTGCATAATTTTTAGTATGAATTAAATATTATTTCTATATTCAGTTACATGAAGAGCATTGGGGCTTCAAATGTCAATGTAAGCGCGGTGGATGCGGGTTTGATTCTCTCTCCGAATTTTTTATTATTGGTATTTGCCTACTCTGACAAGACACTACACTTTCTACGACATGTTTCTCAAAATTATCAGCTATAAATGTTTTATTTGTTTATCTGCTAAGCTTAGAAGAAAAGACATACTAATCTTTAGGTATTTAATTTCTAAAAATATTTTCATCTAAAATTAATAATGTACGTGCTAGATGCCAAGATTTTTTTAGCTGCAAATAGCAGTATAGGCAGGGGAACCTGGGAACCTATTCTAACTAAGTTACATACGTCAGACCAAATAAATTAATATAAACATAGCCAAAATATAGTCTCTAATACATATTAATATCATCTCCGAGAAACCCAAAACTAAAACCATTTCTTTTACCTACGAGAAGATCCTCTAAATGCAGCATAATTCACGGTGCTACAGCTATGTTGATATAAGTGGCTTACTCCTCAGTAAGGATTCGACGACAAATTGCACTTCTTTTAAGACTGACGGAGAAATTTATTCAAGGAGGGACCCTGAAGTATCGCTATCTACTGTAACTGTTATATTTAGATTTTAACAAGATTGTAGGAAATAAAGAATAATGGAAATATTTGTTTTTTTTTTATAAAATCAACAGATTTTTGAGATTTTTTCCAGCTTCACGCTGTATCCCGCACGTAGCAATTTCGTAGACACTTTCGTTGCCCACTTTCCGCCGAATTCTGTAGGCATTGCGTGTTGAATGGCGAAACTCAAAGCTGTGCTTTGTCTCATCGACCAGAGCGAGGAAATGAAACTATTACATATTTAATTCCCTCGAATAGGATTTAAACCCACAGCCTGTCAAGATTACAGTCACATGCTTGTACTGCACGGATGAGTTATGATGTTTTTTATCAATATGTATGTTACAGTTACTACGCTACTTCTTTAGATATTTAGTAAAGAAATATGGTTAAATAATTCATGCATACAAGAAAAATTTAATAATAAATTCAAATCAAATATATGACAATACATAAGTTCTCAAAATATGGAGAATCGCGTAATTGCACAAGCAAATAATTCTCAACAAACAACAGCATAACAAGAGAACAATATCTTGGCTCGTTTCACTTAAAAACAAAATCAAATTTCTTCCCCTAATTCTTCTAGAAGTTCAAAAGATTACATTGATCCTCACATGGGCTTCCAATTAATAAGGTTTAATTAAAAAGTTTCACTGTACCTACTTACTTTCAGGGTAAATCCCCGCCTCAGGGCGACTCCCAACTCTTCACTCTACTTATATTTGGAGAATACTTCGGGCCTACAACTTTTGGTTGTTTGTTACGAAATTTATACTTGGATCTACGTTTTGGAGTTATTTCTTTACTTTGTCGAACTGATCTCATAATGCTCGGAAATTTGAAGTAGGTCGAGTTGTGTAATATTAGGGGGAAATGAGTTTGTGAAGCCAGTCAGTAAAATCGACTGGCTGTGGGTTCGAGCCCCACTCCAGGAAAAAATATATTTATTTCAATTTTTTTTTAAATGTATATTTTCTTTTCTTCGCTCTGGTGTCGAGGCAAAGCGCGGCGCTGAGTTCCGCCACTCAACTCGCAATGCTTCCAGAAATCGGCGGAAAATCGAGGAAGGAGTATTAACTAAACTAGGTTCCCTCTGTTAACCCTACTGTGTGCGGGATACAGCGTGATACTAAAACACTCACATACAAAAAACAATATAAACCATCTGCCCAATGTAAATAATGTGATTTATATACATTTTTACAGTTTTCATTTCCACATTCAACGCTCAAGTTCGATCACGTTTCACCAATTTAACTTTAATTAATTCTTTGGCATGTATTGTATCAAAATTCTGTTCGGTTTTTTCGCGAATTCGCCGATGATTTTCAACCCCAATGTAAAACGTGCTCATAATTGGAATCAATAAGTTGAAAAATTTTGTTATTATTTTGTTTCACATGCTTTAATTTTCATGGCAGGATAGGCTGAGAGAACCTAGTGTTAAGACACTCTGTAATCTTATTCCTGCCCGAAGCTTAGACACTGGACACTACTTACGGGTGGGGTTAAGTAAGAAGTGACAGATATTATTAAGGCATTGCGTTTTAAGTGGCGGAATTCGTCTCTTTGCCTTGTTACCAGAGCGAAGAAAATATTAATAAATAATGATTCATCCCCTCGAGTAAGTATCGAACCCACAACTGGACCACTATTTCCACCTTTGCGCCATATGGCACATAAATTGATACTGTTGATAATGATATACTATCAACAGTATCAATCTACTAGGAATGTGCCATTAGAGGGAACCCTCAATACATATTCTGTAACGATAACGTAACGCGTGGTTTACTTTAACTAAATTAATTAAGAGCCTCTATCCCATGAATATTAATATTTCTGGTAATTTGTGATGAATCTGTGAGAACAAGCTTTGAAGGGTTGGTTGGTTTTGATGAGCTTATTTAGCTTATGTCACGTAGATTTTGTGGTCGTTAACTACAGGTAGTGGACGGTGAAGGATTTAATTTTTAAAATTGTTTTTTTGGCGTTGAGTTACGTGACTCAATGCATTAATGGTTCACTAGGTTTTTAAAACTTTCACCTTTATTTACGTACTAGCGGCACACCCGCGGCTTCGCCTGCGTGAACTACTTTATTATTAATTTCTGTCTCCATGAGCACCTACGTCCTGTAAGTGACGTCCATGCAAACTTTAAGACTCCTAGCATTGATAGTAATAACGTTTCATACAAACTTTCAACCCCAAACTCAAACCCTTAGGAGTCGAATATTGCAAATTCCCGTCTTAGCGAGCACCTACGTCCTATAAGTAACTCCTATGCAAAATTAGAGATTCCTAGCACTTGTAGTTTCTGAGATTTCGTGATGAGTGAGTGACCTTTCGATTTTATATATTTAGATAAGATAGACTAGATAATATCTTCTATGTGCCAGAAAAACCAAAAAAAACTGTCTTTTTCTAGGTTTACGCAATTATAACATTCATTATCCTCTTTTATACAAGAATCTGTCGCTTCACCCACAAGAAAATACCTATAAAATAAAAAAAATAAAGTTATAATTAATTATTATTAAAAACCTATTAATTAAAGAAGAATAATGCGAAGAAAATTTAGTTCATTCAAGAAATAAATTCAAATTACACTGTTCAAGACAAGATTGACAGATAGGAAGATAAACGAGCGTGGTGTGAAAATGTTTTAATTAAAAATAATAACCCTTCAGTTTATAGAAAATGGTTACAGTTTAATGTGAAGTAAACGATTTAATAACAAATGATAGACATTAATTAATGTCTATAAAAAAATCTCGATAGTGGAGAACGGAGTGTTTTAACATTAGGTCTTCTCTTGTTATCTTATATATACATGGGAAAAAAGTACATAAGACTAATTTCAAATTAGCTATTAATTTCTGTATTTAATAAAAGTAAATATAGTTCGACATAAAATAAATCAATAAACAATATTATTTCAAGATCCATACTAAAACTTCACAAAACAATCCCCAAAAAAAAATTGCTTCAATCGGGATCAGAACCAAAACCTAATTAGAATAGCTATATAACTAACTACTAAGTTATAATAGAGTGTTTTGTAAACACTTAAGATCTCATTTGAATGGATCTAACAAAGATGCTTATAGTAGTACGTGAGGACTTACAATAGAACCAGAGAACGATATTGAATATTAATGCTTAAACATTATAGATAAGTCGAAATTCACTTAGAATATGTTTTGTTTTTGTACATTTATTAGGGAAAACGTATTAAGAATGATAATTACTTGAACTAAATTTAAAAAGGTCTTGTTACCAGAACGAATCATTTCCTCGTTCTGGTAACAAGGCACAGCGCAGAATTGAAATCGGTCGTTCAACACGTAACGTCTTAATGGAAACGAAGTGTCTCAACCCTAGGTTCTCAGATTCTCTCTGCCTACCTGCTATGTGGAGGATACAGTAAGAAGCTAAAAAAAAAAATTTACAGCATTTTTCGCAAATTCAATACATATTATGTATGTTAAATATGACATAAAAAAGCAACATTTAAATCCAATTTTTACTAAAAATAGTTAAAAACCACCGCGACGAACAACGCTTTCGATCAAAACAAACCACACTCAAGTCGTTTCATTAATTCAAAAGCTACAGTGTCACAGACGGACACACAGACACTTCGAACGTTATAGCACTCCTTCTTTTGCGTCGATGGTTAATAAAACAACTAAAATTCCTTGACATGGTTTTATTTGTGGCGGAACAAGCAAACATATCTTGATTACTACGAGTACGTTTAGATTCATTAGTGCAGGATAGAAGTGAATTACGCTTTAACGAAGATGGACGGCGGTTAAATTAGATATAAATAGTTCAACAGTTTCAAACGTAAAACTTTTACACTTAACTCGTAGTATGTCTAAAATGAAGTGTTTTAACACTATGTTCTCTCCGTCTCCTAAACTACCAGTCAAATGCGTTTCGGACCAATTTCATGATTGTATGTCACTGAAGTACAAATTATAAAGTTGACAAGATGAAGTTTATGGGCGTTTTTTGTGACTGTTTGTAATGATCTTTCTCTCTGAAATTTCTATAATTTTTAATTTTCCGGATTTTTTCATATATTTTATTGTTTTCGTGTTGTAAATTCTTACTGCGTGCCAATTTTCATTATTGTAGGTCCAAACGTACTGTATAGGTTTTGATTACGCGCGAATTTAATACAAAATTGCAGTAAAAACCACGCATATAAATTCTCGTATCTTTATATTATGTTAACTTAGAAGATTGATTTTTTTTGTGCTCCAAGGGATCGTAGATCTAAATATTTGATTTTAATATCAGCTTCATTCAGTCTTGCACACAGTCTTGTGTTGAAACGGACAAAAAATCCTATAAGGGTTTCTTTTCCTCGTTTGACGTACAAATCAAAAAAACGATCTGAAATATTTTTAATTTAATACTCGTTTCTAAAAAGGATCTGACATAAGAACAATCCATTAACACAGAATATTACCACAATCCCCAAAAACTCCCTAAAAAGAAGGACCTCTTATATTGATTATTGATTTATTTCCCCACCATTTACTTAAAGGAACCCAATAAATTTGGACTCGCTCAAACGGATTGAAAAGCAAATCGCGAACTACATAAATTTCTTACTGGGGAACCAAGATAGTTGCTATCGGTCGACGAATGAGCAAGTTAGCAAACTAAACCCTGCGGTCGTGGTAGGGTTACCAGGCGAATGTAGTATAGACACCCCTATTGTTATCCTATAAATATATGTGGGAAATTAGAAGGAAATACGCTTTTCCTATAGAAAAATGTTGTTTTTGAGTTCATATTTGATTTGGAATATTATAAAACATCTTAGTATAGCACCTGACTGTAAATATTGATGTTTGTAGGTCCGATCCACTCGATGAAATAAATGAGTTTAATTTCCCTTCTTTGCTATTTGACTCATAAAGTCTTGAATAATAAAATATGTAGGGTAGGCATAGGGAGCCTGGGAACCTAGACAAGACATTTTTTCCCTAATTTTCCCTATTAAGATACTTCCGTGTGCCATTTGCCGCCGTGTTCTTGAGATATTGCGTGTTGAGTAGCAGAACTCAACACCGCGCTTTTCCTCGCGAACAGAGCGAGGAATTAGATATATTAAATATTCCATATCCTCGAGTGAGATTATATATGCCTTTGGATAACTTTCTTTTGTACCAACGAAATAAAGTTATTTGTAATTAGGTTTGTTTAATAAATTAAGAGCTTAGTAATTATTTTAAAGTAGATTTTTATTGTCATTTTAACAAGTTCTTCTAAATTTACATAACATTTTTTTTACATGGCCTTAACTTAATTATGTACGGTAGCCATAAGAAACATTGCTATCAAAAAGGATATTCAAATTTTTCATATCTTTATCCAAAACCTAATGTCAAAACATTCCGTTCTCTTCTCTACTACGATAATTATGAAAAGATAAACTGACAACTACTACAGACAATCCTGAAAAATTATATATGTATCCCATTATTATTGTTACTACAATTGTCCCATAGTTTCAGCCCTCCTGGCCACCCTAGCCAGGTCGTTATCGCAGGTGCCCGGACCGGTTATATCCAGTTAAATCCTGTTACAACCGGTTACTAGGGTAGGGATTACCGGTCTGATCCGGTTTTCAGTCGTTTGCGACTTGATTTATTCACTTTAAGAGATTTTTTTATGTAGTACAAATATTGTTTTTAAGTTGTTTTGTTGCTAAATTCTATAAAGTGTTTATTATTTTGTTGAAAATAGCACATTCAAGTCGATAATAAAACATAAAAAATTCTAATGATTTACTCTAAAGTATCGGCGTTGAGTTCCGCTACTAAACATGCCGTGTCTCAAAAATTGATCAGAAAGTGGGGAATAGAGTGTATTAACACTAGGTTCCATCTGCCATCTGAGTTTAAAGTTATTATTTTTTAGCTTCACCTGAATCCCGCACATAGCAGGATAGAGGTAAAGTAAATAAAGAAAATAAATAAACATATTCTCACAAATAATTGTTTCACAAAAGCCCCATTGAATACATACATCCATTCCAAAAACATTAACATTCCATACAGTCCCATCAAATAAAAAAAAATCCCACATGAGCTGAACAAAGTACGTTATTATCATACTAAGCACGAACATCGTACCCCAAGCCCACGTTAAATTGCGCGAAAAATGACATATGTGACAGTTGCCGTATATTCGTGATGCGTAATTTTGGGATGTCCATCTGATGGTACCAGGTTCGTTGTCGATTCGGGTCACGTCCAAAAAGACCTGTTTCTATAATGAATTTTGGCTTGTATGAATTTATAATTTTATCCATTTCATGTAATTTTATGTATTAATTATTATTTTTCATTTCATAAATTTTATTGCTCTGGTGTCGAAGCAAAAAGAAGTTCCACCACTCACCACGCAATGCTACCAGAATTCGGCGGAAAATGGGAAACGGTGAGTATTAACACTAGGTTTCCTCAGCCTAACCTGCTGTGTGCAGGATACAGCGTGAAGCAAAAAAATATGTTTTTTATGGAAAAAAAGCAAACGAGCGTACTGGTTCAGCTGATAGTAAATAATCACTGCTGTCCACGACAGGTAGGTTGCTAGACTTTAAGGTGAAAATAGACACGCTTTTTGAAGGTACCTGTCGTATCAACCTGGAAACACTGCCGCAAGTACACCATTCCACATTTATTAAAAATATAGATATGTTAGTTTTAGCTTCACGCTGTCCCGCACATAGCAGAGTATGCAGAGGAAACCAGGGAACTTAACGTTACGACACTCTGTTCTCATTGAAACACTTCCGTTTCCCAATTTCCGGCGAATTTTGGAAACATTGTGTGTTGAGTGGTGGAACTCAGTTGAGTGAGGCAGAGAGAACCTATGGTCACAATATTCGTTCTGCCTGCTCAGTGACCTCGTGGGAAATGGAGAGTCTTAACAAAACGTTCCCTCTGCTTACCCTGTTATATGCGGGTAAAAAAAAATATTTTAAAAACTCACAATACGAAATATGAGAAGTATTTTACAAAATAACATTTATAAGCAAATTCTGAATGCTCAACAAATTTAATATAACTGAAAATGTATTTCAGTTAACTTTACGACGAATGCCTTCTGGAAGGAACGTGATACTCTAAACGTTATTAAAAATGTAGGTACTCTCAAAAATGTTTCTAGGATTATATTATGTTTTTATTTTCTTATAAAGCCTAAGCTTTGTAAAGTTTTTAAAGTTATATTTGTTTTTATTTTCTTATAAAAAAAACCTTTAAGTTAGTAAAATTATATTATGAAGTAAAAATTTCTTTTATTTAGTTGTATTTATTAAAACTGCTTTGCGTTTTTAATTATATTGATATTTTTAAAAGTGTTTCTTTATATAAGAGAAACCACAACACATCGACACCGTCGTGACGCAGGGCATAAGCGGGACGGTTGTGGGTTCAATTCCTACTCAGGGGAATGAAATATTTAATATTCATTTCCTCGCTCTAGTAACGAGACTAATCCAAGCTTTGAGAATTGGGCGAAAAGAGGATAACGGAAGTATCTTATCAAATTACGCTAAGCTCAAATACAACTTCATTCCCACAGTAATATAAAAACTTTTCAAAATTCAAATTTTTCCTCCACAAAACTAACTTAAACTCCCATATTAAATACAAACATGAAAAATGTAAAACAATATGGCAATGTCTGTTACACTTATTTGAGTTTTGAAACTGTTATTAGTTTCTGAGAGATACTTGTGTTTGCTCAGAGATTTGTGGAAGCGCCTTTTGTGAGTCGTTTTTGACTCATACTATTTGTTGTGAGGTTTTCTTATAGTCTAGCGGTAGTTTTTCATACGTTGCTTTGCCTGTGAACGAATAATGACTGTTTTCTATTTTCGATATAGTTAAGTACTATTTTATTTTAATATATTTAGGTTTAGGATTTAGGAAATAATTAATTCCTTTAAGTAACATTATCGAACTCCTAATCAATGCGTATTTAATAATTATATTAGATGCTTTGATGCTGCACTACGACGGCTTCAGGCTGTATTCGGTAGCAGAGTACCAAGCCCAAAGAACCTAGTGTTAGGACACTCCGTTTCCATTAACATACTTTCGTTCTCACTTTCCACAAAATTCCCGGAGTCAAATTACGGACCTCAACGCCGCGCTTTGCCTCGTTACCAGAACGAGCGATCGAACTCACTTAAATAATAATATGCTTAGGTAATATAATAATAATTTATTACAATATTAATTGTAATATAACAAAACAATCCACAATATAAACTGGCAAACACGAGTATAAAGTCTCTAACTGCAACCGATAGTGCTTAAGCCGCGGCAGTATCAATTTAACGATACCTGTGCTTTGGGAACACCTGCGTTGTACAGAGTAATGAATGGATAGACAGTTGTTTCAATTTAAAGAGATTTATTGAGAAATGTTTATTTGAATGTACTTAACCCTAAGTACTTTGAATTAAAGTAAGTGTTATATATATTTTTATATTCAATTGAGAACCTGAGAATTTTAATATTTACACATTCTTAATATAATCAATAGTCTTAATAGAAACATTCCGTTCCCATTAAAACACTTCCGTTCTCCACTTTCTGTCGAATTTTCCTAGCATTTGGTAGGATGAAAAATTTTTTTTTCTTAATATTAAAAGTTACAAGTGAAAAAAAAGTAAAAAATGAGAAATGTATATTTTTGCTACAAAATTAGCATTGTGTAAAGGACTGTACTTTCCACGGCAAGTAAGATCTATTAGGCATTGCTCTTAGAAGCACCTGAGACTACAGATTAATGATGACAGTGTGGTTTAAGCGAGGAGGAAATTTTAAATGCATTTTGTAATACAAGGAGTTTGGGGTTGTAAGTTCGATGTCGGTTTGAGGTATAAATTTGTATTTTTTATAGTAAAGTATGATTTAACATTTTATTTGTAATTTAAGATCATAACTTTATCATTTTAAGGACAATATCTTTACATTAAAATATTTTGTAATAGTTTTATGATTTAAAATACGTTATAAATCAGCTTCACGCTGTACCGGCACACAGCAGGGTAGGCAGAGGGAACCTAGTGTTAAGACATTCCGTTCCCCACTTTCAACCGAATTAAAGATATAAATTTCACTTCCTCGAGTGGGGAACGAACCCACAACCACACGCCTGTGCCCATACGCCACGACTAGCCTCGTACATATATTAATTATATATTATAATAAAAGTGGTCAGGTAAATGCGTATAATAAATCTTTCTTAGGGCACCTCTCACAAGATGGATGGAGCGCCAGCTTGCCAATAATAATGAGATATTGCGTCGAGATTCATGAAAACAATATATTATAACGTATTCATTAATTATGTCTGTTACTATGAATATTAGCATTGTCATTATATTAAAAAGGGTATCTTATACTATTTTATGTAGGCCATTTTATTTTATTTTATAGCTTAAAGAAATGACATAAATAATAAATAAAATTTAAATAAAACATTCTTGTGAAAAAATTAACTAAAAGTATATATTTTAGATGGATTTTTTTTATTAAAGCGTTATTTTCTTATTTTTTTACAGATAGTCAAAATGTGTTAATAAATAAATATCTACATAAAATATATATTTATTTCATTACTCTGTGTAACGCGAAATAAAAATATTAACTTTTTTGTTGACTTGTCAAATAAAAAAAAATCGTTCAACAAATATTATAGAAAAAAAAAAACTTTCGAATCCCAAAAAAAAAATTGTGATCCCATAACACCTAAGTAAACATGCACTTTATACAAACGTGATAACCGCGACCTAAGCATATATGCCATACGATGGCAATACAAATATTTACTTTAAATGGAAATAGAATCCGCGACCCTAAAGGCAATACGTATATATGTAGGTACATAGTAATATGAAGGGGGTATGATACGTGGATTTGGGGATGTGGGGGTCTGATGTTCCATATAGCAGACTAGAGGCAAAGAGAACCTAATGTTAAGACTCTCCTTTCTACACGCACCGCTCAATTGTCGAAAAATTTATTTTATAGTACCGAACTTAATGGCGGTTTGCCCCAAGAGGAAATAAAAATAATTCATACCCTCCAATAAGAATCGAATATGTGGAAATAAAATGCTGATTTTCAAATAATTATCTTGTTGAGCCATTTTGGCATAGTAGGAAGAAGTCTGACAGTAAATGCAACAGATGTGGGAGCCAGAGGATTTGATCCTCACTCAGGGGAACTATTGTATTTAAATTTGAGTTCCGCCACCCAACATGCAATGTCTTCAAAATTGTGAGCAATCGATACGAGAAAAAATGGTAAAAAAAAAGTTGTAAAATACACTTGATTTCAGAACTGTACACTATCAAGACACGCGACAGCGTATACAGCCCAGTTAAAAAGGTTTAAAGCTTAAATTTTATCTCGAGTGAATACAGAACGCGGCACTCATAAAGATTTCCCATTTTTTTTGTTGGTGAACTTGGCTCTCATTGTACATTTATATTTTTGTTCCGATACATAGACTACTCGTATCAGACACATATCAGTTCAGTTCAGTTCTTAATTTATGGGGTTTCGAGCGTGCCAGTTGAGCACTAATCACTTCGCCAATGTCACGTTGTACGGAGAACACACGAAGGAGAGAGAGGAGAGGAGAAATGCATATAAAATTTATGATCACCAAGACACTGTCATAATCAAATAAATTTCGATATACCAGGAGGGTATATAAAGCCGGCCGCTGATATAAATTTATTACCAAATCTTGTGTATACTCTTAGCGAGCTCGTCAATCATTGTATTTGTTTGGTCGGAGCTTGATTTCCTCATAAATATGTACAATGTACATAAATATTAATAACGTTTCGATTAAATATACAATTTTATACGATAAGTGATACGCCTGTTGGCGGAAATCTAATATTTTTGATTGAATCGTTCATTTCATTTGTTTTTTTTTTTCTATCATCTTTCTTAATTTCTTTTGTTTTTTGAGGGTAGTTACATTATTAAAATTTTTGGGACAGGTAGAGGGAATATAGACGTTGCATATAATATAGGAAATTTGTAATATAAGTGACGGAACTCAACACCGTGGCTTGTCTAACCATAATAGAAGAGTATTTTAAGAATATTTTAGATCGTATAAAGTTCTTTAGGCTTTGAAATAATTATATTATATGTAATATAATAAACCTTTTTTCCAAAAATTAAGAACCAAGTAAGGCTTATCTCGCAGAATATGAATGGTTTGGTGTTCAATAACGGTTGAGGTTACCCAAAAAACGGCATATCTTTACGAGTGTACTATCTTCACATGGAACCCTAAGGTCTATAAAGATGGTATCGCAGTATGTACTTTATGAAATTTATTAAATCTTTTATCTTGTATAATCCATTTTTTTTTCTATTTACATTATACAAGCATGTTAAGGTATTTTGGTGGATAAATTATTTTTTTCCTATATTTTGGTCATTTTAAAGTAATTACTCACATTTTTAACTAAATAAATACTAAGATCTCGGGTTCTTTTAACTGGATAATGACAGCACTAAAAATATAAATGTAACTTAAAATCGTAAAATAATCGAACTCGCATTCAATGCATTCTTTTAAACCAATTTTCAGCTAATATTTATTTACTTCATACTGAAAAAATTAATAAAGATACAGGAAAATCTTTTAATAATAATAAGCTATTCCCCAAACAGACTTAAGGCGGTGCAAGCTTTGGAGCACTCGCCCAAGGCGTCCAATGTTTACGACTACCTAGATACCACCCAGTCTTTACTGCTGTGTATTAATATATAAACTTAAATATCGCTTATTTATAAAAATGTATTTTTTAATATACGTTTAAAGTATATTTTTTTAACGTTTTTTTTTGTCGACTGTTGTATGCTTATCAGGAATAAGCGTAGTTTATGCTAACTATTTATTTTTAAAAATAGAGAGAGTAAGAGAAATTAAAAAATAGAATCTTATGACTCACCCTCTCGAAGTGGCGCATTTCAGCGAGCAGCACAAAATTGATGTGCAAAAACCTTGCATCCTCACACGACCTGGACTTCACACGATAGCCAGGTCTATTGAAGAAATATTTAAAACCCGTATATTCCGAACTGTCTATATTCACTTTCAACGCACCAGTGTATTTATAGTCACCACCACAACCTTTACAGAGGCCGTAGGTAAGGAATTTCTCGAAATTTGGCCAAGCCGAGGCCGTCCCCGATTGAGGACGGCCCGGCCATGTACCAGATGAGCTCTGGACTCCAAAACCCTTGGACCTCCTTTGCAGCTTCCACTCTTCGGTTTTATCAGCTGCTTTTTCTGGCTTCCACCTCCATTTTGAGATCACCGATATTGATTATGCAACTGAGGTTAGCCTGATGTCATTTTTTGATCAAAACAGTCACATCGAGTCATTTATTTCTGTTTGACATTTTTTTGGTTTAGAAATGTGTCAATGGAATTTTAGGTTTAGGAAGTTATTTTTCAGCTTAACATCGTAATAAAAACTGATGTACGCTTTCCATGGTGATTGAAAGTTACAGTATATAAAAATAATATTAATATCCTTAAAATATAATTGTTACACAATTATATTTTAATTCATTCAGTTCAAATTGACTAAAAATAGATGTTTCGCATATAACAAACGATTAAGCAATTACATACGTATGGTATGTATCTATCGCTCTATCGCTACTACCTAAAAATTGTGAAAACTAACAATTTACACTGAATATATCTCGTTTATTTGTACAAAGTAAAATTTTGTTGTCGATGATTTCACCAGATATACTCGTTACAATTTTTTGTCCTATCACTTCATTTGTATGAGAAAATTAAATTTTAGACAAAAACTGAATGATAATGAAGTTAAAAGTTATCCGTCTCGATACTTTTATAAGCTCTGCTCTATTGGAATAAATGTAAAAACTTTCGAAAACATAAAAATATAAATAAACTTAAAAAGTCAATCACAGTGTGCAATCGACCGTTGTAGTACCATAAATAAAGTAAGAAGATTAAAGAGACAATTCCTGATCTTTGAAATCCGATCCGAGGAAGATTATACAAAACAAAGTACATCAATTAATAGATCCTGCCCAGCTCTAATTCAAGTAAAATCGGTAAATCATCGTCCCCGATCAACGGGGGGGTTCCCGTGCCGTTACTCTATTAATCAAACCCCTTGTGATAAATTATAAAATCACAATTAAACAGCAACGAAAATAGACAAAATTAAACCTGACTGATATAGTGATGCTGTGATAAACAACGTAAATCTAGGTATAATATACCAATTCGGTAAAAATAACAAGGAATTTAAAATATTCAATTATGACGTCACAAGGCACCAAACGGTTTATTTATGATTTGGATATTAAATTATTAAAATTTCAAATATTGCGAGTTTAATATTGAAAATCTAGTCTATATTGTCATATCAGAGCAGAAAAATTAAAATAATTGACTACTTGGGAGTAGATTTTGCACCAATGATTGTATGTAGATGAAACTGTATATATGAAGTTCAACTTCTCTGGTTAAGGCTATTTAGGTTAGTTTCAGATTTCCCAACATCAATAGGGGCGAAATGAAACTCTGAGCAAACTGACCTGATTACAGTTATGTAATCAGTATCATAGGTATTTAATACATTTTTGATCCAAAATTAGGAGGAAATTTTGCTTAAGATCAATTATTTGTTTCATTACCAGAGCTTAGCATAGAATATATCAATAATTTTAGTCAAATACATGAAAAGAAAGGATAAAATAAAAGCGTGAAATGATAAAAAGTAACAATTTCACATAAATTAGGTGATAAGGAAATGTATGATTGTAGCTTAATTAAATCAATGAAGCCTCACGTTATATATTAAATATCAAGATAGGTAGAGGGAACCTAGTTATAACCCACTGCGTTCCCTACTTACCACCAATTTATAGAGACATTCCGTGTTGAGCGGCGAGACTGAACACCATGCTTAAAATATTATTAAATTCAATCAGAAACTCTCCACATTAATTTCCTCACAATTAAACTATTTTACTACTTTACAAAATGGATCGTCAAATCAAAGTCCACATAAAAACATAACTATAGAACTCCGAATCAGCAAAAACCAAGATAATTGAATCGCATAAGCATAAAACAAACATGAATTTTAACAACATCTGGCAACACTCCAGGAGTCTCCTCTATAATTGCTAGTGACTAGGCAATTGCAACCTTACTATTAGTATGCTTTGGAGACGGTTAATTAAGTGCCCCGCTGAATACTCTTTTGTTTCTATCTCTTTGTGTTCTACAATAGTTTCGTCTAGCGCTGAAATGGCGTCTTCGGGTTGATATTTGAACGTGATGGCATTGTTTACTTTATTAATAGTTAATAGTTTTCGATTGATATTGAAGTCATTGCTTGTGGCTTAATTGGTTCACTATTGTATTTGCTGGCAGCGTTTATATTTAAAAAAGAGCTCAGCGTTGAGTTGCGTTCCTCAACACCCCGTGTCTCTCATATAGGCGAACAGCGGGAAACGGAGTGTTTTCATAATAGGATCCCTCTGCCTCGGACTGTTATGCGAGAAAAAGTGAAGCTTCTGTATTAATTTTAATGGTATGAACTATTAAAATAACTCTAAATTGATTTATTATGTTTTTAACATAATTTTATTAACAAGTAACCTACAGACCAAAAAATCATTTCACAGTAAAGATAAAGAAATTTGCCTTTTAAAAAACTCAGATAAAAGGGGTGAATGTCCGCTGGAGGATTCCGGTTAGGGCCGGATTTTTCCGGATGAATCCGATTTGATTTGGTAAAACCCTGTTTGCTTCTTTGAATATATTTATGTTACATAATAGTAACGATATTCTTTTATATTGAGGAAAACGTACTGGCGTAAATCTTTTTTTGTCTACTGAAGTCTAAAATATGATAAGCCATTTTATTGATAGAATTAATAGTAAATAGAAAAAAATCGATAATAGATTGGTAATTTCATCAATATTTTTCTAAGTAAAAAGAAAAGGTTAGAAGCTACAATTGTGTAATTTTATTATGGCTAAGAATTTATTAAAAAAAACAACAATTTATTAATTCTCCAAAATCTGGCGTAAATTTAGTACTATCTAGTGAAAAGTAGGAAATTAATATAAATAATGATTTAACTGTCAGTCGTTAATTATTTTTATATAAAAATATATTTACTTAAATTTTTTAAAGTAAATTTTGTTTTTATTATAAGTAATTTTAAAATAAAAAATAATAAATGTACGTTAACAATTACTAAAACTACAAACTGTCGAAACCAAACGTTTTCCTCTACAAAAGACTTAAAATAACCTACTGTCAGTCTGTTGATAGAAAAAATAAAAAAGTTCTCTGTAGAAGTGTATTAGCTGGATCGTTTAGGGTTCCACGGAAATGAAGAAATCCGGTCTGAAGATGGCTGAATTAATGGAATCTTGTTCTACTTGGATGAAAAATGCCTCTGGGTCTTGTTTCGTAGAGACCGGGTAGTTTGGTTGGATTGGACTATATCTACGGTCAATGCTTAATAGTAGGTAGAATGGTAAAATTGGCTTCGGTGGTGTCAATTCGAGGAGCGAGCGTAGAACAGAGTGTATTGACACTAGTTTATTGCCTACGTTGTTATATAGGAGAGATATAATTCTAGTTAAAGGTCGTAAATCGTGAGTAAAGAATATTTATATGTATAGAGCCAAAGCATCAGCCAAGCGTGCGACTATAAAAACGATGGTCCTGGGTTCGTTTCCCACTCGAGGGAATTCAATTTCAATTATTTGTCAAAAATTTCAATTTCCTTCATTCAACACACAACGCCACGACTGGCCTAATATTGTAAACATTTACCTTACTACAAATCGAACCTACATCACTGCCAACAAAACTTCTTATAACCAACTAACTGTCGATACGAATCCAAAGATTATGTTCAAGACAGCTGCTTCAAATAACTAAAGCTTACATAGTTTGATGGGCCCTGTACAGTTTGCACTTTGAATTAGTGGGGGGTACGGCTTTGAATTTCTGATGAGGTGACGTGACAGTATCTCTCGATGAGGTTATTTATTGCAGTTCATTATGTATGGAAATCTCGAAATATATCCATCTATACCTATATTATAAATTCGAAAGTAACTCTGTCTGTCTGTCTTTTACGCAATCAGGGCCAAACCGCTAATTTAATTGTGATAAAATACTCATATAGAGATACTTGAGGATACCGGGATGAACATTGGATACTTTTTTTCTCATATTTGTAATATTTTCGATATATACCAATATATTAAAATAATCATTAATTTGACATGCAATTTATTCCGCCATGTTAATAACCCCCGTCGCTATGCGACCGTTGCTAAGCAACGATTTGTAAAGTTTGTTGTTAAACAACGTCACCCAAAATGAGCTTGCTTAACGCATCTCTAGTGCAAACTGAATATAATTTCATAAATATATTTAATAAATATTCGTATAGCTCAAGCGGGCGTAGCCGCGTTCGGGTCCACTAGTATTATAATAATTATTAAAATAATAATGTATATAATAACATTATTATTTTTCCGTCTGTCTGAGGGTACGTGTGACTGTAACGCGGTGGTTGTGAATTCGATTCGAGTTTGGGTGGATTAATTATTGTTTATTAATATTTTCACTTCGTCGCTCTGGTACCAAGGTACAAAGCGCAGCGTTAACTTCTGCCACCCAACACGCAACGCCTCGATAAGTTCGGATAGTGGGCAACGGAGTGTCTTAACACTAAATTCCCTCTGCCTACTTTGCTATATGCAAGATACAGCGTGCATCTCTCTACTTTTTATATATATTAAATTTTATGATTAAAGTACATTTTTAAATTAAAGAAAAGTTTTAGGTAATTCAAAATAAAATACCAGGCGGTATAAAGATATGCGAGAACGATTTGAAAGACGAAACCTAACGCCACGCTTAGAAACATTTTTTTTTATATTATATTAAACAAAAACAATTCTCCATAGAAATCTATAAAATAAATATAAAATACGAATCTACGACAAGAGCCTCACAAAAGAAAACCAATAAGCTATTGAAAACGCCTTAAATTTTAAATATTAATATTAAACCTCTCCACTACGGATAGCAAAAAAACACTACCTACTAAAGACCTGGACCGATTATAATATCAAAGCTGGACGGACAGACAGACGCGATACAAAGACATAATAAACCTTTTATTAAGTTGAGTATAAATTTTAATATCTGATATTGGAGAGAGCTACCGATTTTCAATTGCTTTCTGTTTATAACTGACCTTTCCACAATTACTTATTATTGGTATGTAAACTTAATTATTGATAGTATTTATTTCAGCTTCACGGTGTTCCCGCATACAGTAGGGTAGGCAGAGGGAACCTAGTGTTAAGACACACCGTTACCCACTTTCTGCCGGATTCTGGAGGCATTGCGTGTTGAGTGGCAGAACTGAACGCCGCGCTTTACCTCGACACCAGAGCGAAGAAATGGAAATATAAACATAAATAAATATTTCACTTCCTCGAGTGGGGATCGAACCCACAACTGTCGCGTTACAGTCACACCCCTGTGCCGCAAAATGTGATTGTAATCGCGACGGTAGTGAGTTCTATTCCCACTTGGGGGATCGAATTACTTTCCTTTTCCTTGTTCTGTTAGCAAGACAAAGCCAACTTTACAATGTCTCAAAAATACTGCTATGTGTGGGAATTTAAAGTGGGTATTTTGACTCTAGGTTCCCTCTACTTACTTTTCTTTACGAGAAAATCGAAAAGCAGCTTTAGCCACAATCAATAAATCGAACACAATTAAGACAAAACGTCAGAATGCAATCGCGTCAACTTTGGAAACTTTAACGAAGTTTGTCCTACTCCACTGCCTTATAAGTTAATAATTTTATGAACCTTCCTCCTTCCTCCTCCTTCGTCCCACCTTCCGCTAATTGTGTTTATCTAGTTTGAGAACATTAAACGATTTTATATAGTAACTACTTTTATGAGAATAAGATAGAGATAAGAAATTAAGACATGATTCAATTCTGCAGAACGGATTTTTTTTAGTTAACCAACTTATTTACTGTGTAACTGAAGCTACTGAATTTTTTTAAATAGGAAACTGAAAACATTCTAAAGTAAGTAAAGTATAAAAAATATACTGAATTATTTCAATAAATCAATATTCTTTCAATAAATAGTCTTTTATTAATTTAATATGTTTAGCTTCATGCTGTATCAAGAACATAGCGTAAAAAGCAGAAAAGCGGAAAAAATGTAGAGTTAAGACACTCTGTTCTTATTAAGATCCTTCTATTATCTACTTTACGTGGAATCCTGAAGCCATTGTGTACACAGTAACAGAGCTCAACGCCGCGCGTTACCAGAGCGAAGAAATGAAAATATTCGTATAACGAAATTTATTTTTTTTTCGTGTGAAAATCGAACCCACAACCTGTCACGTTTACAGTCACATATAAAAATTGGCATGACAAAGTTTTAAAACGAATGGAGTTAGTTGAAACTGTCGTAAATAGCACGCGCGTTCAAAACCTAAGTAAGTAATTATAATAATTAAAATATAAATTATTTATTGTTAAAGTTGACGCTACAAAATACGTTGATTTCAATGGGATTATTAAAAACTCTTGATATATTAAAAATAATATGTTTTTAATATTAAATTAAGGCACTCTATTCCCCATGAAAATGAAAATAAATAATTCCCCCTAGTTTAATCGAACCCGCACTCTGTGCACCCCTAAGCTACGACCTTCATATTTACATGATATCAGTTTATTTAAAATATGCGAATATCGCTAAGAAAAATGTTAAAATTTAGTCTTTTATAATATAAGATTAGAGAATCAGAGAGTAAGAGTGAGAAAATAGAGTCACTACAGCGATTAGCTATGTTTTCATCGAGATCTCTCTCTGTTCTTCTTAAGACTCATTCACGAAAAATGTTTACATACATTCTTACATACGAACTTTCGTATATAGTTTTAATCTTATTTACATTTGCAACTTTATAAACATACCGTTGTATAGAAATAGCTCTTTTTATTGTGTACCTGTAACAAAAATAAAAATAATTATTAGATTTTTTCACAAAATTTTCGGAATTAATATACAAAATACATACAAATGTCAAATACACAATAAGAAACAAATTCTCTATAAAACTGGTTAGAGTTTTCTACAATTGGTCTCATTTAAAAATATTTCACATATCTTTTTATATCCATGAAATTTTAAATTCTCATACATTTTTAACCCGACTGCGCGAAATCCTGAAGGAGGGTTAAGTTTTTAGGCATATAGCAGAGTAGGCTGAGGGAGCCTAGTGTTCGTCGAGTAAGAATCGAATCCACTTTAGCGTTTACAGTCACAAAACTAAAACAATTTAAATAGTTTTAGTATAGAAGCTAGATTCAAAATTAGTTCCAGTACAGCATACCTAGAATCCTAAATTCAACGTCCGGCATTGTTTGTGGAAGATCTTCCTTAACTTCCAACCTTATAGCATCTATTATGAAACTATTTCAGAAATATTTCTTGCTATCTACAGCTTTGCACTATAACGACATAGTTTTAACAAACACCGTTAGAAACTAATGTAACTTTTAGGTGTTGAACATTTACGAGAAATTTTGGAATATATACAAATTGTTTGTATTTACTAGAAATGTTGTTTTTAGGACAATATTAACTTTTTAATAAAATCGTAAATTTATTTATTTTCTTACAATTGTTAAGGATAATTTTCTTTTTATCTTCTGCATAAAAATAAAATACCAACACTTACTGCTCCTATCTTCATAATATTACATTTAAGTTCATACATCGCCAGTCGCTCTTAATTCTGAGATCAATCTTGAGAATACGTTCTTATTCAAAAATGACACATCATGAAAACAACATCTCAAGATCGATCTCAGAATTGAAAGCGATTTATAAATACGGGCTTAAAAAGCCTCATAAGCTATAAGCTTAGTACAAAAAACTTAACCAATATCAATGTACGTTCCTAATTTAACAATAACATCATGGGAATCGATCCCACACCCACAGTACCCCTTTAACAAAATAAAATAGTAAGCAAGTATTCGACAGAGGAATTTCTCGAATGTTCTTTTGAGTATCGAAGCAGTAGGGGTTAGCGCCCCAATTTTGGCGTGTATTTGCTACGAATGGAGAATAAAACAAATCTGTCTTCGTAGCGTTTAGTTCTCATTTCCATCCACTTTCCAGCTATTTCCTGTTATATGTGAGGTTTAAGTTAGAAGAGTTTGTAGATTCGATTTACTTATAGTTTATTAATGGTGTAGAGATATTATTATTTATTTAATATACGATGAATATATGAACATAATTTATATATATGTATAGCTTTCACGTTTTTCCATACTTACAGGAAATAGGACTTAAAAGGATGGAATTTGGTGTTTGGGTATGTTTGAGAATTTGTATCGGTGTGAATGGGACTTATTAAATCCTATTAAAATTACTACTAAATCCACGCAACTATTAAATCCACGCAAACAAATTTGCAAGAGACTAGTTCAATATAGTATCAACCTATACTCAAAACTTTTAAAGCACTTTTCTATAAAATCAAATAATCTAGGGCACGGGTGCCATATGGAGTTCCGCTACTCATCACGCAAAGCCTCCAGAATTCGGCAGTGAGTACACAACGAAAGTGTCTTAAGGACCACGAATTAAGCTAGGTTCACAGGGTCCCTACTTCCCAGGACACAACGGGAAACTCCAATAAGAAATCAACACGCCACCCCTTACATTTTGCACCACACATCGTTTTTACATTGTTATCTCTCAGCAGAACGTGAGTCGCTTGTATCGTCTTCAGCATCTCCACCTGAAAGGTTTATATGATCGGAATCTTTTGTATAGAAGTAACGGCACAGCTTTGTTTCTTGTTTCGGCCTTTGTCTATTCAATGTTATGGGTATTGCTTTAAAGTGTAAGTAGTAGAGTAGGAAAATTTGATTTTAGGATATTTTTGATATTTGTATAGTAAATTGTCTGTTTATTTCGAATTCTCTCGTGTGGTGGTTCTTTTGGAATAGTTAGACTTCTGTTTCAAAGTGCCTAGGGTATGGAAGTGTCTTATTGGGGTACGGAGTGATTTAACACTATCTATTCTGTAATGTACGGCTAAAAAAGTTACCCCCACTTTAATCCTCAATTGGGGGAATGAATTATTTTTGATTTTAGTTTCGCGCAGGTAGTACGGCGTTGATATTCGCCATTTTCGAAATTTAAGGCCATCGAGATAATTCTCCAAACACAGACTAGGATATCACTTAATTCAATCTTTCTATCCCGCGAACAGGATACAGCGTGCAATTTAGTTAAAAAATGTATATACTTCAAAAATATTACTTATTTATCAATATTATAATAGAAATAAACACTCACTCCTAAAACAATAACCATTTTAGATTACGCAAAGTACGTTTTTGCGATCAAAGGTGGAGAAATAGCTTCAACTGTTTCCATTCCGCGCAATTAAACACGTCTCCTTTACCATTTGCACATACGGGTGTCTCGTTGGGAAAAAAATCAAATGGAATATTGAAAGTCCAAGATTCAATTTTTTTTATCTATATTGACATTTTAGATATGATATTAACATATGTTTTAAGAAAATATTTGAAAAATATCAGCTTTACGCTAATTCGAAACTTAAGAAAGAACAGTAGCTTATAAAAATTTCAACATTTTGGGATTTGAACCTGCACCTCTTGAAATCCAATGTGGACAAAAACTAAATGAATAGAGAAACTTTCTTGTTACCTAAGATTTTACCAGTTCTATTGTTCTTTAATAATAATCTTAGCAACGTGCATTTTGTTTTGTTATCGCTACATATTAAAAATTTAAATCCCTTGACGCGTTCTGTTTGCGTTTATTCGTAAAAATATTAAAAACTATATACGAGGTCGTCGAGGCGAAGAGGCACAAACGCATCGGTTGTGAGTTCGATTCGTAATCGTGGGAAATTAAATATTTAAAATATCCTTTTTCTCGCTCTGGTAACGGGGCAATACGCAGCGTTGAGTTGAGTTTTACTTAATGGTGAACGGAGTGTCTTAACACTTGTTAGGCAGAATCTACCTTGGTATGTGCAGGATACAGGATGAATCAAAAACACTGAGAAATTAGACTACTTTCAATTATTTTTAGGCTTTTTAAAGTATTGTTTTTTCTCAATTTGGACTAATACTGCCCAAGAAAAAACAGACCTTGAAGACTTGGTTAGAGCGCATGAATGGTTTTCAACAGATACTACGAGTCCCGCTACGTCAAACTTTCACAATTTATATAAAAAATTACTAAAACTCCTTACAAGTTCCTTCAAAAATAACTTCCACCAGCTTTTACACTATAATTATGAAGTAATCGACAGTATGTCACGGAAAGCGCGGCGTGACCCCGCATCCGAGCGTGTATAATGTTGATACGCGAACCGCGTCATTGCACCCCCCTTAATGAGTGCTACGACCTGAACTCGGGAAAAATTGTGGAAATCTTTGAAAAATTTTTGAAAAAATAATATTTTTTATAGTGTCACGCTGTAACCCGCTTGTGGTAGTGTAAATGGGAGCTAGTGTTAAAATACTCTATTTCCGAACAACGATATTCAAACTGCAGAGTGAGAATCGAACCCACAATCGTTATGTTTACAACTGACTGCTTACTGAACGTCTCAAGTCTCGCTCACCAAAAACACTTGTATAAAAACTTTTCTAACCTACACTATAAGCCATTGCATGTTGTTACCTCATTTGACTTTTGACTTTCTAACTTACTAGGAAAAGACGAAACTTTAGGACTTACGAATTTAAAGCATTTAGGGAACGTAGGGGAGGAAGGAGGATTTCAAGGTATTTTTGTAGAAACGGGAAAAGAAGAACCGAAAAAATTGAATAAACTAAATAACCCAAAAGCTCATCGTAATATTCAAATAAACGTAGAATTTTCACAAAATCGATGTTTATACATTTGTATGTAAACATCGATTTCGTAATAACATAATAACAGTGTGTACCAACATGCCAATACCAAAATAATTCAATTACGATATAGGTAGCGTTTACTATTCGCAAATACCCTCTATGGTTGAAATTTTAATCGCTTCGATAATTTTCGTATCATTTGTAAGCTATATTGGTCAAAAGGTCATCGTGGTACAATGGCACTGTATCTGATTATAAACGGGATGTTTGTAGGTTCGATTTCCAATCGAAGTAATATTTTTATTTTAAGTTCACATTTTCGCAGTAAAGACCCGCTGTCGGGCGTCTAAATACACTTTTTTAGATACACGCTGTATCCCGCACATGCCGGGTAGGCAGAAGGAACCTAGAAAACAATATTACATACCTATGTACATATCAAGCTGATAACCTACTTTATAAAGTCGGTTAAATAACACTTTACAAATTGAAAATGTCCACACCACCGAACAAACATTCCAAATAGAAATAGCTTTTAAGTTTTATTACATTCTATAGATGTGTATGGACATACAGTACTGGTCTTAAAATCTATCCTGATATTACAAAAGTGGTTGCTTGTTCCAACCCGCTGATCTCAGAAACTACTGGCATCATTTATCAATAAAGAAAGAATATTTATCAATAAAATACTAGTTATTTCCATTTGACCATGCAGGCGAAGCCTCAGGTAAATGGTAGTAGGAATAGGGGGGCCCAGGTGGGCTTGTGCCCATCCCAGAATAATCTCGTGCCTAATACAAAATTAGAATAAAATTCTAAAAGATTTTTTCTAAATACGCTATGACCACAGATTAAACTAAGTAAGAGTAAAATGTGTGGTATTTGAATAGAAAAACTTTGTGAAGGAACAAAACTGGAAAAAACTGACACATTGACCAGGCTACCTTCCACTCAAAGGCTTTAACGGATGCAGGTTAAAAAGATTTTACGACTGCACTGACGTCCTCTTACCACGGATTCTGAATTTGAATGGAAAAACTTCTATGGAATTTACAATTACAACCCTATTTAATAGAGGGTTGGTCCACCTTACCAGTTATAATTGCGGTAAGTAGGTTAGGTTGACTGACAGTATGGTATTTTTTTGCAAAGCAAAACACAGTTTTTGCTGGAGAGAAGGATAGCGAGAGGGAACTTAGTATTAAGTCAATATATTCTCCACTTGTCCATATTTGGAGAAATTGCATTTTAAATAGCGTAACCACGTCAGCTTCTATTAATCTCTCGCTAGAGATTAGCTAACTTGGATGATAATAGTAAGTAATATTTGTAAAAGGTATAAAAAGTGCCGAATATACTATTTCATCATTGGGTTCTCTCTGTCTACCTGCTAAAAAATATTAGGAGTAATGCTTGTAAACGTGGTGGTTGTGGGTTCGATACCGCTTACATAACAAGGCAAAGCGAGCACGCAATTTTTCAAAAATTCGGCGGATAATGGAGAAAAGAGTGTCTAAGCTAAGCTAAGTAAGGTTCCCTCTGCCTACTCTGCTATAAATACTATTGTTCAAGTTTTCTAGATTTGAACCTTTGAACTTTATATAACTAAATTTTGCTCTAAAAATTCACATACATATAAAATGTCTTTAGGAATACGCTAGCAAATGTAACATATTGGAGGTATAGAAGTTATTTTCAACGCTTTTGTGAATAACTGAGCAATTCGCTTCCGATAATACGTTGCTTACTATATTCCGTCAGGCGTTTCGTACAAATATTATTTTAAATTTAAATAACTTTTATTATACTATATTCTATGTATTTATTACTCTTTAAAAACAACGCATGGTAGTGATTAGACACTCCCCTGTCTCTTCCTATTAAGACACTTCCGTTCTCTACTTTCCGCCGAATTCTGGAATAATTGCGTGTTGACTGCCTCATTGCCGTTTTTTGCCTTCTCACCAAAGCTAGGAGACGAAAGTATTAAATATTCCACTCCCCAAATTTGAATCGAACCCACAACTTCTAGCGTTTATAGTTTGTGCCTCTGCCCCACGATTGGCCTCAACAATAGTACATGAGAGTTTTGTTTAGCAATTAACTTATCTACCTGTTGTTAACTAGAGGTAGTAAATTTGATTCCCGGGTGAGTCAAACTTTATATTGGTCTGAGTGTAATTACTAAAGCACAAAGTCACTTAAGTATCTCACTACCTGCATTACTATATTAACACTAGCTATTATACTCGTAGCTATGGTAGGTAATATTAGGGGCCCTTCCATTAATCTCGTAATATGTTTTTAGCATTTAATATTGTAATTTCTACGATCTGGTACCAAGGCGAAAGCGCGGCGTTGAGTTACGCCACTCAAGAAGCATAGCTTCTCATCGAAATTCCGTTCCAAATATAACTCGAAGAAAGATAAGAATAAATCAATTTGATTCACAAAAAAACAAGAAATTACCTTATAAGAAAAAATAAGGGAAACAAGTCATTTTCAACAATTGATAAGTAAAGTATTAAAAAAGGGAATACAAATCTCATTATATTAGTAATATATATCTATATTCTAATATTAACGTCGATTTAATCTAAAAAGCATATTATATTTATATTTATAAGCTTCTGGATATAAAAATGATTTGGATTATTTTTAAGACCAGTCTTATAAGAATATTCGTTTTGGGGGATTAGTTATGAGAAATATCTAGAGATTAGGGTGTTACTTTATTTTCGTTTCGTATTTTGGATTCAGTTTCACGCTTTATCCCGTGCAGCGTGATAGATTCGGGTTGAAGCGTGTAAAGATATTATTTAGATGTGCTCTTTGCATTGCCAGGCAAGGATTCTAATATTAGTTAAGTAATGTGGGAATCGAATCTACTACCATTATTTACGATTCGACGTCGGGCCACTGCGAAACTATTGAAATAATATGAACTTATAAAAGGTAAGCGAGAGAAATTAGAAAAGTTTTTTTGTCATATATTCATATATCTTGTAATAAAAAACTCCCGTTTCCCATGCACCAACGAATTTTTGAGAGATTGCGGGTTGATTGGCGGGATTCAACGCTACGCTTTCTCTCCTTACCAGAGCATAATAACAAAAAATAATTTCCACGTTGACAATCGAACTTACAACCACCGCATACTAAAAAAATATATATTTTTCTGTCAATTACCTACTATATTTAGTATTTACTTCCATTAACCCGACTATTTTTATATCGATTTTGAAACGTGTTCATGTAACATCCTGTAAGATAGGAAGGAGGATAGGCAACCGGAAATCACAACGCGGTGTACAATATGGGATAGCTGAATGGTTTTACAGAGTGTTTATAGAAAACTATAAATAAATAGTGTATTTAAGTTAAAAAAACACTTATTTCTGTCCAAATATATAAGACTATTCTATCAAGAATGGTATCAAGGCAAAAGCTCTACGTTTGGTTCCGCCATTCAACACGTAATGCTTCGAAAAATTCAGCGGGAAATGGAGAACGGAGGGTATTAACACTGTCGATACAGAGTAAATGAAGAAAAAGAGTAAATGAACACCCATTTATAACTTTTCGTTAAATTTCATACAGCATAATTTATATCCGAAACAAGTTAACGTAACTTTCTCTAATGTATTGTGAAAACGATTTAAGTACCCGCTGAAGCTTGAATTTTCGTGTTCGCTACTTTAGGAGATTAGCTTTGTCTATCAACGTGGAGCTCTGAGAGGAATAGAGAATTGAACTGAGAACCAACATTGTGAAACGTCTTATAGCAAGATCTACCAAATATGATTTAAATTAGCTTCACGCTGTATCCCGCACACAGCAGGATAGGCAGAGGGACCCTAGTCACTCCATTGTCCACTTTCTGCCGAATTCTAGGGGCATTGTTCTTGAGTGGCAGAACTCAACCAGCTCGCCTCGATACCAGAGCGAAAAAATGAAAATATAAATTTAAATAAATATTTCATCTTTTCGAGTGGGGATCGAACCCACAACCAGTCGGTTTTACAGTCACTTTGTGCACCTGCACCACAACTGGTCATATGATGGGCATGCCCAAAATTCTAATAAAATTTATGATATTACACTTTTCGATCATATTAGAGTTTCATAGTTCATTAGAGATGTTCACAAAACATAAAATAATAAATATAATAGTAGGCAAAAGGAACCTGGGAACCAAATATTAAGACTTCGTTCTCATTAAGAAGACATTTAATGAATGGTTCAATTAATAGTTAATTCTAACAGTTTTGGCCACAATCAGCATACCATCTATATAATATGCTTATCGTCTTAATTAATCGTTGGCCATTCGATTACCTGATTACGTTATAATCGATATCGATATTGATAACCATTTCTGGTTGTCTAACGGTTTGTATTAAGATGCCATAGTTATTGAGAAATAAATGCTAAGATAAATTAATAAAATAATTAAGATAAAAAGACCGTAGTAGGACACCTTGTGTTTTTAAATGTAATGATTGTGGATTCGATTTCTGCTTGTAGGAATGTTTTTGTCATTTCCTCGCTTTCGTCAGTCGTTGTATGGAGTTCAGTTTCGTCAACCAACGGCAATATCTCGAAACTTAGACATTTTTCTTGAAAAACTATTGAGGAACGAAGTGTCTTAAAATGTCTATCCTGCTGCACGAGTGATACAGCGTGAAGATAATAATGCACACACAAATAATGCATATCGAAAAAATAAACCGCCCAGTCTTGGCACATCGGCACAGTAGTGTGACATTAACGCGACTGGTTGTAGGTTTGATCTCCACTCGGAAAAATGAAACATTTATTTAAATTTACATTTTCATTTCTTCACGAAAGATTTCTTTCATTTATTTGCGAAAGATGCTCGAAGCTATAGTGGACTTACATATTATATATCCGCAGTTTACTCTACCCGTAATAAGTAAAATGGTTTAAGATAAAAAAAGATATAAGAAATAAGGTTTACAAAAATATAAAGAAACGAAACCATCCCGCTACGAGTCATACTAAAGATAGAGACGATTTAGTAAAATAATATTTCCCAAATTCCATTCTTGGGACGATCCCGGGGGAAGTAAATTTTGAAACACTACCTCAGATACGGACTGAGTTGAGATATAAATGGTTGTTGACAAAATATCTCATGAGAACTATAAGAGATATCTCTTGGACTTCATATATTGAAGTATTATATATTTTAGTAAGATTTTTGTTGTTTACTTTGAAATATAAGTTTGGTATGGAGGAAAATATTCTTTACAAAAGAATAAAATTTTGAGGCCATACGTAGCGCAGGGACACAAACGTTTTAATGTATACGCAACAGGTTGTGAGTTCGATTCCCACTCGAGAAAATGATGAAATACTTACTATTTTCTGGTTTCAACGAGGAAAATCACGGCGTTGAGTTCCGCCACTCCACACAATGCCTTCAGAGTTTGGCAGAAAGTGGTTCTTAGTCCTATCAAAGTTTCTTCCATCGTTTCTTTTTACCAAAACAAATATGTAATGAACATAATACATTCCTCCAATACCTACGGGATACGAACACACAAACACTGTCCTTACAGCCAAACATTGATCCACCAGGTCATACTTGGTAATTTTCAAATTTTAATTAAAAGCGAAAATATTTACTACAGTAATTCTAATCAACAGCTATAAGACCTCGGTGGAATGGCTCGGTCTATAGAATCTAAACCCTTTCATGCCATATTAATGGCATAACTAAATCTTAGCTCTTTAGTACAAATTTTAATCGATATTTGCATCGTTAGCTTAGAGTTGGTGTTTACTTGTGTTTATTTATTCAGCTTCACGCTCTATCCCGCACACGGCATGGTGGAAGGAACCTGGGAGCTTAGTGTTATAACACTGCGATCCCATTAAGGCGCTTCAGTTCCTCTCTTTCCGCCAGAGTCATTATGTGCTGAGTGGCAGAACTCAACGCCGCGTTTTGCTTTGTTGCCAGAGCGAGGAAGTGAAAAATATTAAATACATAATTTCTCGAACCCACGTACAGTACGTCTGTGCCCTTCGCCACGACTGGCCTCGATTTTTTTAAATAAGTTCAAAATCAATAACATCTCTCATATTCCTTATCATTTATAATAAAAAAATAATACACATTATACCCCTAAAAAAAAAAGATAAAAGAGACCCTTAAAACAAACAAACTATAAAAATCAACTTTAACCACTGAGCCATAAGGTAAAACACACATACAGCACCAAAAAGGCTGTAACTCACACGAAACGCGAAACGAGTACATTCGCGCCATTGCGAAAATTCGTCGGGATTATAAAGGATTTACGATCAATTTATTCTGGATGGAGTCCATCGGTGATTTAGTGGGGGGCGGAATTGTCGCATACGTTAGAACGTAGCAGTGTACAGTGTACGCTTGACAATGTACGGAATGTGGATATTTCACTTGTGTTTATAGCTATAGTAGCGCATATGCGGCTTCGCCCGCTTACTTATTGCTATATTGTAGCCAATTTTTTGAGGCCAATCGTTGCAGAGCACAAATGAGTGGCTGTGGATTCGATTCCCAGTCGGGGAAATGAAACTCTGGTGTGTAAGACGCGGCGTTGAGTTCCGCCACCCAACACGCAGTGCATCCAGGATTCGGTGGAAAGCGGGAAACGAAGACAAACAAAGTGATTTAATTTAATTTTAATAAAAACTATTTGTTTCTATGAATTTACAATAATCGCATTTTATTCTACCTTCAACAAGATTGCCCTTTAAAAAAGGGAAAAAAGAATAAACTGCCATCACAGCAATGTATACTAGTTTCATATTTTATAAAGAAAAACCGACTTAGCGGAGGATTGTAAAAACATTTTCTGACATAAATTCTTACCGCAGCGCTGCTTAAGTGGTCACCCGATGCTGGGTCTAATGACATAGTGTATGGACTTAATAGTGTCATGTTCATGTTTACAGTGGCCTCAGTGGCCTGAGTTAATTTTATGTGTAAAATTTGAAATAAAATAAATTAAATCAGCTTCACGCTGTATCCAGCACACGAGGGTAGGCAGAGAGAACCTAATGTTAATACACTCCGTTCCCCACTACCCGTATTGAGACTAATATCGGCTTCGAGGATTGGCACAGAGGCTTCGAGGAATGAAAAAATTTCATTATCTGATTTTGGTAATATACAAAGTGCGGCGTTGAGTTTCGCTTGATATGAAATGTCTAGAACGATGAAAGTGGGAAATGGAATGTGAAAACGAGTCCAATAAAAAGATTTATACATACATATTTAATTTTAAAATAAAATTAAATTAAAGACTATATTATGTCAAAACTAACTTAAAACACTCTACAAAAACAAAACTAAACTCAACCAAAAGGTAGAAACAAAGGTAGAAACAAGTTCAAATCTTTCATGTCATCTCCAAATTCCGATATCAAGAGTAGGGTCCAATCTGACGTCCCTATCCTACCCTAAAATCACCAAGGGTCCCCCCAATTCATCACTTGTGTATAGTTGCGATTTATCAAGTGTCTGTTTAATATATGGACGATACGATTTGTGATGGATACGGATGTACCTAGTATACTTTATTAAATTTTAGTAGATTTAGGGTGTTTGAATATAGATTGGTGGTTGTGGGTTCGATTTTTATAAAAGCTTTAGAAAACTTATTTGATTATGTCAATGTCAATGTTAATATATTTTTTTATTACTTACTTAAAGCAATTTTGGTGAAAAAGTATGATCTGCAAGAAATTTTCAATGGAAAACGTAAAAACCCGAATGGTTGTGATATCAAAGCTACTTACTTCATTTCACATAAATACACGAACTACTCAGCCGTGCAAGAAACCCACAGAAAGGGACATGAAATCGCTGTGAGTCTTCACAAAACATCCATTTAACTTATTTAGACAATATACAAAAATTTTGAATGGTTTACAGAATATTTTTATATACTAATTTAATAAAACTTAAATCTGACTGGAGTTATTTAGTAGTCAACTCAACCAGTCGGATTTGAAAAAATATTTTTGTATGATTTATTAAGCCAAAGGCTGAGATGAAAAATTTTCTTTCCCTTGATTGGGAATCGAATCTACAATTCCAAGAAGTATTCCCATAATAAAAATAGTGTTTAGTCACTAAGTAAAACATATAAAAGATAACTCCTCCTCCTCCTCCTCCTCCTCTCGCCAATAAATAAAAGATATAAAACAGTTTAAACATTTTGAAACAGTAGTGACGCGTCGCTGAAATAAGAAAATCTTTGTTCGCAATCCGATGCTAGGAAATCCGTTTCAAAGATTAAGAAGTCGGAGAACTCGCTTCCCGCTTACATTTTACTATCACGCTTAGGGTTGATAAGTGTTATTTTAATATTTTTTTAGTTTCACGCGTTATCCCGTAGATAGCAGGGTAGGCAGAGGGAATCTAGTGTTAAGACAATCCGTTCCCCACTTTCCACCGAATTTTCGAGTTGTTCTAGCTATATTTCGCCAGATAGTCCTTTTACAATGAAATTTATAAATAAATATAACAAAAAAAACATTTTTAACAATTCTTTTCTACGAAGTTGATAAGGGTATTAATATAATAGGTCATTCACGGAATGTTTTAACAGTTTAAAGATTGAGCTAAATCTTAAAAATGTTTATATCTTTTTAACCAGTATGTGGCTGACTCTACTAAATATACTTAAACCACGCTTGAACCGCATCAAGTATACTAGAGAAATTGGCAAGCAAATAGCTATTATAACGAAAGAGCGTACTCTAAAATAAGATTTTTTAAATTCAAATCTTTTATGGAGAGTCAAGCCACTATGACTTTTGAATGTCTTCTCGAAACCTCAAATTCTTAGTACCTTAACTTCTATCCACACTAAATAGGCTTTTAAGTGCTATGCTAAAATACATATTTAGATATTTTGTATCCCAAATGACTATATTTCCTATTTATTTAGCTTCACGCTAAAGATTGGCAAAAGGACCTGGAAACCTTATATTAAGACATTCTATTCCCATTAAACCACTTTCGTTCCATACTTTCATACTGGTGGCATTTAACGCCAGTCTTTGCCATATTACCAGAACAAGGAAATGAAAATAATATTTCATTCCCCCGACTGACAATCGAACCTAAAATCATCGGGTTTACAATTGCACGTTAGCTCTTACAATTTTTTTTTTCAATAATACAAAAAATACCACAACCATTATATCTAAACAACCACTACGCTTAAAAGCCAACTCACTAAAAAGCCCAACCCCAAAAAAAAAGTATAAAATAAAAAAAAAAAACAAACTCTCCACAATTTTAATTTTTATCCCCATCACCAACCCTAGTACCAGGACAATCAATCAGTGCTGTCCGTCCGTCTGTGAGAGACATTGCTGTGTAAGCATTATTTTAGCTTGTGTGACTTCGT
>JAEBDU010012330.1:0-15677 GCA_016802625.1 Heliconius numata | reverse complement strand
TTAATTATTATTGACTTATAGAAAAAGTGGCAATAGAAAATCAGGTTAATTTGAAAAAAAAAAAGATGAAAAATGCACTAGGTATTTCTTTTGTTTGTATTGTATTGTCTATTTATTGAATAGATCCTCAATGGTTGAAAAATAATAATAATTGTATACTGTTGAATTAAGTTTATTGTGTTATTTGTAGAAATTATCTTACCGTATGTGCACTAGAAGTATATATGCACTTCAAGTATTCATACGGCAAGTTATTTTCTACAAATATCACAATAAAACTATGTCAATAGTATATAAAATTATTATTTTTAAAATGCTTATAAGAGACTATAAAATAAAGACTAAAAAGATATTAGAACATGCAAATTAAGCAATACAAACTAGATTGTAACTATGGCTAATCGTACTTTGGCCAAACAAAGAAAAGCATCGGTTTTAGAGTGAAGGAACACATCTCCGACGTCAAGAATGGGCATCGAAGTTTGCTATGTGTGAGCATACAGTGGATAAGTCCAACCATTACATCAGGTTTGATAAGCTACATATCCTTGCTAAGGAGAACAGATAAAGGTGCACCTCTGACACGTTTATATAAAAAAAGGATAAAGAAGAAAAAAGAAAGATTTTTTCAAATTAGATGAAAATAAAGAATACAGTGTCAATATACTCAGTGTTTCTATCCTACGGGGAATGCGAAATCAAAGTCAAAATATCTTTATTCCATAAAAATGCTTAATATTTAAAATGTAAATACCTACTTTGTCTTATGCCCACTTTTCGCTAGGTTTTGGAGACATTGAGTGATAAAACGTAACTCAATACCGCGGTTTGTCTTACAGCTAGAAAATGAAAATAATTCATTCTATTGAGTGGGAATCGAACTCACAACCGTCGCGTTTACAGTCAGACGGTCTCAAATATAAATGATCTTGACCTATATATAAGTGTACTTGGCTTTAGTTTGGTTCTGTATATAGCTATTAGTGTGGAAGCTACACGGTCTCTTGAGCACGTCTGCTGGACGTCTAAGAGGACCTTACTAAGTTCTTTGACACCGACTAATATAGAAAATATCCAATAAATGCTCGTTAAGTGACCTTTACTTCTGATAATAGAACTTTAAAATACCGTATTCCCCATTTTTTGCCTAATTTTCGTATTTTCGACATTGCATATTGAGTGGCGGAACTCAATGCCACAAACTCCCATATCTTGTTACCATAGCACAGCTAACAAATAGAAAATAATTCGCCCTGGTGGGAATCAAACCCACAACTATCATGTCTTTATCGTTCTAGTGACACTGTGTCGCTGCTCCACGAGGTAGCTTTCTTTCAGATATTCATGAATAATTTTGTAAAAATATGATGAATTTAAGATAAATAGACGACGTGAAACTGTTCGAATATTTGTATCCATTATAATTTTAAAATGTAATTTGTATTTTGGACTACTTATTTATAATATCTTAAAAAACCAATCAATTCATTTTAACTCCTTATCTAGCTATTGCATGTTCTGTGTTAGTCATACTTCTAGAGCGCCACGTATAAAAAATCTATGATTAATGAGAAAAAAACAATAACATGTTTATCTTTAATAATACTTTTAATTGTCCTCTTCTTATACATAATTCAACATAGAAGGAAGAATGCTACAATTGTATCACAGCTCGCTAAAAGCTAATATAATAAAAATTCCACTGAGTTATTTTATAATTTTATCTTATATATTAAAGTCTTATTAATTCACTAACCGTACAATATGTTCAATATTTCTATTTCATAATTGTTTTATTTTCTATAAGGCTAAGTTGTACTTCGACGTCATTATTCTTTTTACCTTTGAAACTGTCCTCTATATCCTGTAGCGTCCTGTCTTTAGTTTCTGGCAACATGACATACATGACCAGTAAGCACACAGTCAAAGTAGCTGAGTAGACTAGAAAAGCACCTTCCACTCCTATTGATGAATAAAAATGTGGGGCCGTTTTCATTGAAACAACAAACGCAGGAGTTAAAAATGAGGTGGAGAGTGTCGATCCTAAACTCCTATAAGTCAATGGAAACACTTCTCCGCATATCACCCAATTAAGCGGTACAAGACCTAAGCAAAATGACAAAGAATATAATACCATTAATGTCATAGGCACTGTGTCTAATATAAATCCTTGTGTAAGGACCTCAGCCTTCCTCAAATATATAAAAGCGGATATCAACGCCAGTGATAAGACCGTCATAAAACCACTAGTAAACAATATAGTCCTTCTTTTGACATTCTTCAACAAGAATATGGCAAGGAATGCGCATACAGTTCTCAATAAATCTATAACTGTAAATTGCCATGCCACATCTTTAGGATCGTCTTTATCTAGTACTGATTGTAAAATCAAATTTCCATAAGCAGGCACCATGTGAGCGCCACCAAACTCAAAAACTATTAACATACATATAGCTATTATTAAGGGCTTATAAAATTCTCGTTTTTTAAATATTATCATAACACTTTTGATCGCGTCTGATATCGATTTAAACAGTCTATTTAATTTAAACGTCTGTTGTACGTCTCTGTTCTTTCTAGACTCTTTTAAATGTATTTCTCTTTCTTGAGCTTTTATCATTCCTTCTAATTCTTCTTGCTGCACTGGACCTTCTCCTCTGACCCATCTGAAAGCTTTTTTCGCATCATCGAATTTTCCTTTCGATACTAGCCAACCAGGTGATTCCGGTGATAGGCTTATAATAGCCATGGCTATAATTGGAAATGCTGAGCAGACAACCGCAGTCATCTTCCACGTCAGATGTGCGCCCCAAACGTGAGAAAGTAGGATACCTAGTCCCAATGAAATGGCAAATGTACCCAGGAATGCCCCCCTATACTTTGGTTCAGTGTATTCCGCAACGAGGATAGCGGCTAACGGTGTGCGTAGACCTAGAGCAAGTCCATGTAGAAGTCGAGCTAAAAGGAACAGTGGGACGGTGTTTCCTAAAACGAAGACGATCCATCCAAGTAGTGCGGGTATCGTGCACATAAGGTGCGCTTTTTGTCTACCAAAGCGTGTCATGAGGACTGGCGATATGAAGTTGCCGACGATGCCCATCACACCAACCGCTGACGCTGAAATGGAAACATAAAAATTATTAGATGATATATGAATAATATTTTGATAAAATATTTTTATTTATATTATTTTTTTTAAAAAGTGCCACCTATTATTATGTACATAGTTAAAATCTTGTTATGATAAATGAATAAAATATAAGAGTAGCAATCATTAAATTAAATCTTACATTCTTATATAATAATTGATGTTTTTGAAATATTCTTAATGTTAAATATTATACATTTATATAAAAGTATTATATTTTTTATTAGACATAAACGAATTATGGATTGACTATATGATGCTTGTGGTATAGTGTGGATGCTTTCCCCATAGCTCCAGCTATGGGGAATTAGTAGAAAATTAAGAATGGAAAGTGTCTCAACACTGAGTTCTCTCTGTCTACTCTGCTATATGTGGGATAGCTGAAAAACCTACACCAAAATATTTAAATAATGCATCAGATTTCTTACCAATCCAAGAAGTATCATGATCAGTGAGTGTAACTGGTCCACCGTCGCTTTTGATCTGGGCGAATAGAACAGCGGGAAAACCATGAGCGCAACCATGGCCTACGATGTTTAACGCCGCGCCAGATACCACGAACGCCTGTCACATATAATTGAATATTATTATATAGTTTAATAGTTGTAATTAATAAACAAAAACAACATCTGAAAACCATCCATACCTGTTTTATAAATGGCTTCATCTTCCTATATGAAATACATGAAGAGCTTGATCTGTAACAAAGAAATAATGTTTGTAAAAATTTAAGAAACGAATAAAGACTATAATTCAAGCTTAGCTATATTACTGATAATATAGGAATCGACTCTGTCTTAAATTTTAATTAAGCTATTTTTTTTAAATATTTAATTTCCTTGAGAATCGAACCCACAACCTGCCGCGTTTACCGTCACATGCGCCATGTCTGGCCTCATCTCAATAGATTCTCAACATATAATTATTTTTTTATTGACATTCCTGAATGAAACATTGTAATTAGCAGACGACGTGAAAATTCCATTCAATGCCATGACAAATAATCTATTATTAACTTTTCAACGATCGTAGTCATATTAATGAAGATTCCCACTAATTAAAATTTAAAATACTTTAGCTATGCTTAATGTAAGTACAGGTTCGATTTAGACGATAGAGGATAAATTTGTGTTAGTTTTTCTTTTTATTTGAAACGATTTTCGTTATAGTGACTAAACAGTTTTGTTATGCTTACGTTCTTATAGTTTCTTCAAGTTAATTAAATGTAAGGTTGTAGATTCGATTCCCACTCACAACATTTCTTAAATTTGGGGGCAGATCTTTTTATGTTGCCTCCAACCGTCGCATTTACACATAACAATCAAACATACAAATAAATCCTCAATTCTAACCAGTAGTTCCTGAGATTAGTGCATACGGTCAAATCCGATGTAGGTACACATTTCTAAAGAGCACAAACAACACAAACAATACCTGACTAGACTCGATGTTATCAAAAGTTTACGAAACATATGAATAAGAAAATAATTAAAGTCTTTGGAAGCACTTGCTCTAACTGGAGCGGCTATTTGGAGCTCACTCGTAATGGACCCTCTCGATTGAAAGCTACGGCTTACGTTACTGCCCGGAATATTATAAAACATGTAAAAGTATTTTAAAAAACCAAAAATGTAAATTAATTTATAAGAATTTTAAGAATTACTTAAGTTATTTCTTTTAAACAATCTTCAAACAATTTTAAATATTAAGTACTTTTAGGTAGGAATTGAATCTGTATCTATTTTTATCAATTTTAGTTTTGTTATTGTTTTTTGTCTTTTATTTTAGCTTCACACTCTCTCCGTCCTCCACTTTTAGAGTAAATTCTGATTTACATAAAAAAATCAGCATTTTAAAAATCTTTATAAATATTACTCGGTTATGTGAGACAAAGTCGCGTGCAGCTATAACATGTAATATGAAAGCCCCGAGGCCCATTAAATATAATCACAGGCAACGTAATGCACACTACAGTATTCAGATGAGAGCATTTAGAAAGAGTTCAATTTTATGTAAAATATCTAGTGAAATGTACGTTTTCATATTTCATATGTTGAATGTGAATTTTATTTTTACATTCACATTAGCTGTATACGTAGGCAGTTTGTAACTATAAAAGTAATGGATGTGGGTTTGATTCCTATTTTCCTGCATGGAGGAAAAAATTTTATACATTTCCTCATCAATTTTTAATGTCTCGAAAGTTGAATGGATAGTGGAAAACACTCTCTTAACACCACATGCCCTCTGCTTTTTTGCTATATGTGGAACCCTGACTATAGAAAATAAAGCGTAGTATATATTAAAAATGTAGTTGTAGTTGGTAAAGCGTGTGACTACAAATGGTAGTTGTGAATTCAATCTCTTCTCTGGGGGGATGTTTAATATAATATTATCCTTTTCAACTTCAAGCTGTATTCCGCACATAATAGAGGGAATCTGGGAACGGAAAAGGAACTCAACGCCACGCTTTGCCTCGTTACCAGAGCGAGAAAATGAAGATTTCAATCTTTTGCGCCCACACGCGCTCTGGTAACAACACGCAATGCCTCAAGATATTCCGCCACACAACACGCAATGCAATGGTGGAAAGTGGGGAACGGAAGTGTCTTAGTGAAGACCGGAGTGTCTTGACCCTAGCTTACCAGGTTCCCTCTGCCTACTTTGCACACTATGCACAGGATACAGCAAGAAGCTAAAAAATAGGTATAAGTAGCTCGTAGTGAGTATCTGAACTAAGCATATAGTATCTTTTTTTATACTATGTGAAAAAAAAAGATATAGAGTAGAGATATTAGTAAAGATTTTATAATACTGTGACCTACATTTCAGTTAAAATATTTAAGAGTGATCCAGATTACTCTAATAGTATTTTTTTATTTATTACGAATATTTTTTTAATATTGAAAGAGGTAATTGATGATTATATTAAAAAGTTAAAACAGAGTCCGGTACCCACGGACATCTGGTAGACAGATTTTAAATGACAGAATGTGATTGCGAATTAAAATTGGCCATTATACTGAACCTATTTTGATAAGATGACATTTAATTCTTATAATTAAGACAAGCTATAGTTAGTATAATTCCACCACGTTCTACCGTTCTGCAGCAGGTGTGACGGTCTTCGAAATCGAATATAGTCTAGATCCCGCCGAGACCTAATAGCTACACAGCCAGGAAAGGTAATTTAAATTCGTTCAGTTCTTTTAATAAAAAAATAAATATTGATTTTATTGAATATTCTATCAATTATTTTAAACTATATACATACACAGTTTTTTCATAATTATATTTAATATACCGACATAGTTTTATCGATAGACAGGTTCGATTATTTATTTATTTATTTATGAATATATACACATATCTGAGAGTATAACAGAACTAGTGTCGCAACCCTGACATTGCTATAAAACATAAATAACCTTCAACGTTATCTAATAATCACGCGAAGTAATTAAATTATTCTACTCATAATATTGTAAATAGGTATTGTTTTACTTTTAAGACGCAAAAGTCTTCTTCGAAGATCAGGCAAGAAACCTGAGAAAATCTAGGGTATTTTTTTCAATTATTTGGAACATTGACAACTGGTCGGTTGCCTATATTTTAACATTTTATTACTACGTAATAATTTTGTGCAATTTTCTACTTTCTAAAATATACTTAGAATCCGTTGTACGTCAAAATTTAATATAACGGGATTCCAATCCGCGCCTCTTGGAGTTCTAAGAGCTGCCGCTTCGATTCCAATTTATTCATGTTTTTTATAACTTTATTACACAAAAGGTGACACTTAAGTAAAAAACACAAACTATTTCAATTTTATTTATCTGCTAACTTTTTGTCCACTTCATAAGCCTTTCTATAAAAATTGTAAGAAAAAAAATATTTTATACAAATCTAAGGTTAGATTATATCCGTGTTTGAAGTCACGAAGCGGGGAACAATTGATCGAGGTAAAAACATACATTCTAAAGCCTAAAGTACTATAGATTTTATTTTCTTAATATAAAATCTTCTTGTTGATATATTGATGGCAGATTGGTTTCGGGTTCGATTACGAGTCGAGAAAATGAATTATAAGCTTTAATAACACAATGCCTCTCACAAAAAAAAATATTACTACAATTTTCCTTATAGCAGTAACTTTTTAATTATATATAGTTTTTAACTTGCAAAACAAAACAGGCAGAAGCTTTATTGCAATAAGTGTGGATTTTACCACTTCAGGTTCTTACTGCCTACTATGTCAAAAAATATATATTTTTGCACAAAAATATAATTTTATCGGATACACCAGTTTACTTAGCGTTGCAAACTTATTAGTAACGATATTAAAGAATAAATCTATAACAATACTAATGCAATAGTACAATGTATTGTTTAAAATAATTAATTGTAAATTTAAATTAGCATATGCGTCGTGAGGCAGTCCTAGTCCTAGGCAGTTGTTACCTTTGTATCTAAACAAATATCTATAAATCATGGAAACTCACCTTGAATAGAACTATTAAATCAATAAAATACATAAAAGGACATTGTTTTATGTAATAATTGAGATAATAATAGGTAGTCATGGATTAGTTATATTTATAGGCAACTTGGTTGCCAGTTCTAATCATAAAGGCCGAAAAACAAATATTTATATATGAAGGTAGAAAAGTATGCTTTAAGATATTATTCATGTACCTATTAATAGTTTGTATATTATAAGACCGTCGTGACCCAGTGGCACAAGGCTCGGAACGTGACAGTTGTGGATTCGATTTCCACTCGTCGAAAAAAATATTGAATATTTTCATTTTCTCGCTCTGATAACTAGAAGAAGCAATATGCTACAAAAAATTAAATGTTATTTATTATTTATAACTATTTAATCTAAACATTTCTATAAGAGATTCGAATCTACATTCTTTACTCATTATACAATAACTTCGAGCTATACACATGGTACTTATGTATACAATATTTTTTAACTTCCTTTTAACTATTCCACTTAAAGAGAAACATTAAGTTACTTCTTTCTCCATCATTCTTGTATAAACATTTTTTTTTAACTAAAACATTCCCCATAGCGAAATTCGAATCCACAACCATGCGTACTGTCAGACAATTAACAACTAATGAACGATATCGTCACGATTTCAATAGTACAATATAAAAAAAAAATCCGACGTGACCCCTTAATTGGTAATAGTAACAGACATTTTAGTTTAGTAATTTATTTCCGTGTTTTTTTATGCTTCAGATCGCGTTTGATTGCAATAATATATTTTTAATCAAACCACTATATATTTGTGTTGATTGAAGACCAATTTTGTATGGCAGCTGGTTCCTTATTATGTTAGTTGTTAAGTTGAATGTATTCTATTATTTTTTGTTACTTAATTAAACGTTTTACGATATGAAGTAAATGTTATTGGGTCTTCCGGTTAACCTATTCACCTGTTAGGCTGTTTTTTTTAATGTAAAACTAAATATGTGCTACGACTTTGCTTAAATCATAAACAATTTTACACTTTTTTCTGCCACTGTATTAAGACACCATTTTACGTAACGCCCAAATTTCAAGAGGAGCAAAACTCAACACGCTTTGTCTTGTTACCAGAGCGAGGAATATGGGATTAATTCATTCCACTGAATGGGAATCGAACCAACAACCATCGCGTTTACTGTCAAATGATGTGCCGCTGCGCCACTAGCGCATATAGAGTAAATATCCGTCAGTAAAAGAAAAAAAACTCATTCACAGTAATTTACCCTACATTTTATTTATCCTGTGCAAATATTAGCTTTAAAATGAGCTTTAGTATGCCATTTTTAGTTTTTCCTAAAGCATATATTTATTTTAAAACCGCTAAAGTACAGGTTATTAGCACCGTTTCTATATTTATTTTGTGTGCTTACTTAACTATTTTTAATTACTTATAGGAATGTATAGATTTTTAATATTGATATAACGAGAAAAGGAATGAAACAAATGAATGAACGAATGAATGGTTTGTATGTATATGTGTGAGGCAGACGGCACCTAGTGTTAAGACATTCCGTTTCCCATTTTCCGCCGAATTCTGGAGGCATTGCCGCGCTTCACCTCTACACCAGAGTGGAGAAAAGGAAATAGTAAATATTGTATTTCCTCAAGTGAACCGAACCCGCAACCGTGCCCTTATGCCTCAAGCATAATAAATAAGGACTTACGAACAGACCTTCGAACAAGACAGTCGTTTTATTACGTAAAACACATTACACAGCGGCCCATTAGACATCACACATTACAAAATGCATGATGCACTAAATGTTTGCTCAAGCGATTGTTGTAGATTCAAATTCTCATTCAGAAAATATTTATATTTAGCGTTTGAGTTTCACTCTGTATCCCGTGTATGGCTGGGTAGGCAGATCATGACACTACGGTGAACTCAACGCCGCGCCTTGTCTTCTTCTGGTAAGAAGACAAGGTGCGGCGTTGAGGAAATGTTTTTTTTACACCTTTAAAGTGGTATTCTACTCTTAGGAAAGAAAAATACTTTTCAGAAACGTATAGAATTTTAACGTATGAAGATTAGAACCCACGATTTTACGAAGCCGTCCAAGCACTCTGATCGGCCATAAATAATTAACCAAAAACGTTTGCCCTAGTGATCGGAACAATGTTGAAATCCCGTTACGTTCAAATTTTTAAGCGATTGTAAAAATTATTGAAAATGATTATTAACTTGTAATCGAACCCGAACCGTAGTATTTACAGTCACACTCAAATTATAAATTATTTTTTTAAAGAGAATGACGTAAAAGTACAATATTATGAAATACACTACAAATTGAACCAATCTTTCTTTTATTATCCCGCTTTACATATCGCGCAATATTTAAATAACAATTTAAAAATATCTTTTTTATTATTCAATTTTTTTAGGTTTTATTCATACACTTAGAATGAGAAAAATGTCTAGAAATGTTTACAAGTTAACGTTCCATGCAATTATAAGATTTTTTCATTTATTCCAGAAACACAATCAAGAAGAATTCAGAAGACAAGAAGAATATTCATTGACGAAAAGCGGAATTTTAAGTCTTATCAAAATTTCATCTATAATGTTTTACCCAATCTTGCTTCCATGGAGACAAAAGAGTTATGTATATAAAAATAAATCTAACCGTAAATTAGAAAATTAATCTCTGTCTTATCACTACCACGAAGGAATCCGTTGTTGAATTTGTAAAATATTTAGGCAAACACTGTTTTTACAGCACAGTTTATCTTTTTTACAGCTTAGTAAAAAACACACATTGATTTTTCTAATATTCGTTACCTAATTTTTATTTTATTTGAGTGGGAAAAGTAAAATAAATAAATTGAAAATGTTTTTTTTACAATTACAAAAAAGTAAAATATTATATTTTTTTAGCAAACAATATAATCCAGTTAAATTATATTAAAGCTATTATTATAAGTCATTTTTCTAAAATAAAAAATATGAAAAATGTCACTTGCGACATTTATTTACTTTAATTAATAAAAAACATCAATAAAAAAGTAAATAAAATAAAAATAATAAAATATATTGCATTCGTAATAATTAAAGTTCATTTATTTTATTATTCTGTTTTCTTTAACTCAGTTATTTTTTAAAAGTTTAAAAAGTAACACTTTTTTTCAAATAGTTAAACTTAAACTTACCAGAAACAAAAAGCTCTCACACTTCACATACAAAACGAAGCCTCCATAGTGGACCAGAGACAGAATAATACTAAGAATTTAGAAGTTAGCGAACAAATTATAAAGCTATTTACTGACGACCTTGACTTTGAAGAAAACTAATCTAAACTACTCTGAAACTAGGAAATATCGAGTTGATTGGTTGGCACGTCGTCCTGCTACAACAAAGGCTTTGGTTATAACTTATACGTGATTTTCAGTATTGTCGTGTTTTATGTAAGTAGGTTGAATTCGAAGGTGAGAATTTGGTTAGTGAGAACTTAGTGTCAAGACACTGTTCGTTACTATCCATCTGTTTTTTTATATTTTTTATTTAGCTTTACGATGTATCCCGCGTGTAGCAGGGTAGGTAGAAGGGAGCTAGGAATCTAGTGTTAAGACACTAGGTTACCATTAAAGAATAAGAATTGATTATTAAAGATGGTCTACATACTTTACGAATTATTTTTATAATATTTTTTTGTATTATACCAACAATCAACATAATAAGTAGAATGGGACAAAATTGGCACGACGGCGGTTCAAGGGGGGTCTCAATCTTCGGCACTTCTAGTGTTAAGACAATTCCGTTCAACACATTCCGCTAAATTCTCAAGGCATTGTGTGTTGAGTGGCACAACATAAAACCGCGATTTGCCTCGTTACCAGAGCCAGCAGTATAGAGGGAACCTAGTGTTAAGACACTCGGTTCTCTACTTTCCGCCGAATTCTGGAGGCATCGAGTGTAGAGTGGCGCAACTCAACGCCGCGCTTTTCGAAACCAGAGCGAAGAAATGGAAATATAAATTTAATTAAATAACTAATAATTAAATAAAAAAATATTATCTTTTGTGGAAATCAAATCTACAATAGTCATATACAATTATAATACACATTATAATCTGACATTTCCTTACCAGTTACCAGACTACAATGGCTTGCGCCTTGCCTGCCTTTTTACATAACATCGCTTTAATTTATATTAACGCGTTTTTTCAAGCATTAGCAGGGCTGTAGGAACCTAGGGTTAAGACTCTCTGTTCTCCATTTTCCGTTGCTCATTGACTTGACACCAGCTTTAAATATAAATATGATTTCCACCCCTCAAAACACTATGTTTCGAATTTTAATGATGAAAAAAATATTCGTTTGCTCTAGTTTGCTCTGCCTGACCGAAAAAAGTTTTTGGTTTATTCAAATATCATTATTATGAAGAATGTCGTTGTTGTGTCATCCAAAAGGATTTTTTATGTTTTTGAAACGTACCAAAAGATTTTTTAAATATTTTTATGAATATAAAGATACTTTGTCTTATACCTATCAGCTTTACGGTGTATCCCGCACACAGGATTCAGCATATGCAGAGGGAACCTAGTGCAAAAACACTCTGTTCCCCATTTTCCGCCGAATCCTGGAGGAATTGCGTGTTGTGTTCTCACCAGATCGCAAAGTAAATGCAAACAAGTTTGAAATGACGGTATAATAACTGATGCAAATTATAATGATTGCGAACTATTTAAACAATAGATATAATAATCTCGTGATGTAACTGTAATGATAAATCTAGCCCATATTTTTTATAATATCATGACAAATTTCAATAAAACCCATTGTGGCGCCTTTTGTACTTGTTCTAAATAGTTTATGGGCTCTAATAGTTCTAAATAGTAGAAGTAGTCCTTATGGAAGAAATGTATAATTTGTGAACGTATGGATCTTATATACCATGATTGGACGGTTTCCAAGAGGCGCGGGTTCAAATCCCTCAACGTACAATGTTTTATAAATTTTGTAAAAAAAGTTTTCTTGCCTAAGTGGAATAGCACTTCAAAAATGTAAAAACAATATGTTTCACGTGTTTAAAGTATTGTTCCACACTTAGAAAAGGTAAATTCGTTTACTATTACTATCCTAGACCGATTTCTAAAAATGAGGTACTCATTCAAAAATTTTATATACTTTTTAAAAAAGTGTGTATGAATTTTTTTGCTTTCCGGTCTCATTACTAAGTACATATTGGTTGTAGGGGAAAACCGTCGACGCGCTCTGTTTAAATTTATTTGGTCTAATTACACAAAGAAATGTAGAAAATTTTGTTTGAAATAGATTTTGCGTAATACAAAGAAATAAGGTATAAGCTATAACAAAAATTATTTTGCCACAGTTCAATGTGGCAAACGTTGGTGGCCTTTGAATATTTATTGTTTTTTATTTTCTAAGGGTCTGTTTTGATGCCAAAAATGTACATACAAATAGTAGTAGATATATAGGTATAATATTTATTTATTTATATATACTTTATTGCACAAAATTACAAAAAAACAATACTTAAGGCTTAACGCTAAAGAGCATTCTCTCCCAGCCTAATATGATGAATCAAATCATTTCAAGAGATCTTCGTGGCGCGGTAGCACAAGGGTGTGACGGTCTCACCTTATCGAACCTATTAGGTTCAATTCCCACTCCCACAATTAAATATTTAATATTATCATTTTCTCGCTCTGGTATCGAGTTCGGCCACTCAATGCGCAATGCCTCGAGAATCAGCATAAAGTGGCAAATGAAAGTGTCTTAGTGGGGACGGAGTGTCCTAACACTAGGTTCCCAGGTTCCCAGGTCCGTACTCTACTTAGCGCGAAGTACAATGTGAAGCTAAAAAAAACATTTAGCAAAAACACAAAGTAATTCACAGCTCTTACGCCTGCATCCTCTGTTAGGTAAACGTTACTTGCAAAATCATAAGTCATTATCTAATACAAGCGGGTCATAGGCGATATTCTTCATTTTAACTTTTTTTTCTGAATAATCTTTTTTTTAATTTCAATGTATTTTATATTCTTCCTTATGGTTTGGACATATTAGGAAATAGCTGTGGCAAATTTGCTATGGGTGTGTTCTTGGTAATTTTGGCGGAAGTTGAAATTAAGTTAAGCATAGCGGTTCTAGGTTCAAATAGCACTTAAATTAATATTAAGGTTCAGTGAAACTAAAGGCCGTGTTGGAATCGATTGCCATTGTCTCGGAAATTGGGCGGTGCATGAGCAACGGAGTGTCTCAACACTAGGTCATTTCTCTCTACTCTGCTAAATGCGGCTTACAGTGTGGAGTTAATAAATAATTAAAATAATATGTAGGAAGAAAATGCAGAAAGATCTAGATTAACTTTTTTTTGTAACAAAGAATTGGTCTTAAATATTAAAAAATAAAAATACTTAAGATAGGCCTATAAAACTTACTCAATTTACTTAGTTTAACAGAACGTGAAGTAAAACAAATAATAACTTCACATAATTAACTACATAATTAAAATAAATAAATACGCACAATGCATAGACAGACATTTATTTTTTATTCCCTCATAAGTATATTTTAGATTGCTGAAATACAATAGACTAGAAAAAAACTGTTTATCGTTTGTTTTTTAATAATATATTATATAAAACAACGCTTCTTCGGAAGTTATTAATCTATATCTATCTATATATATAAAATCGAAAGGTCACTCACTCATCACGAAATCTCAGAAACGACATATCCTAGGAATCTCAAATTTTGCATGGGAATTATTTATAGGACGTAGGTGCTCGCTAAGACGGGAATTTGCAATATTCGATTTTTAAGGGGTTGTTTTGGAGTCGAAAGTTTGTATGAAACTTCGTTACTACAAATGCTAGAAGTCTCAAATTTTGCATAGACGTCACTAGGACGTAGTCATGGAGACAGAAATTAATAATAACATAGTTCACGCGGGTGAAACCGCGCGCGGGCCACTAGTTTCTTTATATAAATAACAACAATCTCATGTTATTCTGTCTGATCGCAGTATATACCTTTCACAATTGCGCTACAATCGTGTTAAAATACATATATTAATTATAATGAGTATTTAAGTATAGGTAAAGGATAGCTACGTGCAAATAGGGTCATAGTGTAGTGAAAGTGAAATCATTTGGATCCTTGCCAAGAGTTACCTGTTGGCTATTAGCTTATAATTTCACGCTACTTTTAATTAATTGTTTACTATAATTAAAGTAGGTAAATACATAATTGAATTTTGAAGAATTAATATTTCTCCGAGTGGGTATCGAATCTGCAACCTTTTCGTGTATTTGTAAATTCGGACGTTCCCCAAACGTGTATGTGTAAACGCGACAGTTGTGGTAGGAATATTTTTATGTCCTCGTTCTGGTTACTAGGTAAATCACGGCGTTGAGTACCGCTACTCAACACGCAATGTCTCGAAAACTCGACAGCAAAGTAGAGGGAGGAGGGGGGAGGGGGTGGTACTTAACACTAGGATGAGAGATACAGTGTGAAGCTGTAGGAAGCTAAAAAAATAGCAATAATTACTGTTAATATCATTGATGTAAGAAGGGATTGATGGAATCGTGCCCATCTTACGTCTGGTGCCCAATATTATATTAATAACGAAATTGAGGCTAAAAATTACAGTATACTAAAAAAATCTACTTAATGTTACATTCAAGAAAGTTTTAATAAAAATATTTAATAAATTTCATTCTGTTATGTGCTTAAAAAAGGCCAAGCCCCCCCTGACAAATTCCTTAGATACTTACATTTTGGATGGACAATAGGTAGCTAGCTTGTAATCAAAAAGCTTACATAGTATAGAGTTCACTCACAGTTCGTATTTCCCAAACCACGACGGTATGAGATTCAAATTCCACTTTTCATATTAAAAAGTCGTGCTTGACATCTGTCATTATAATTCATCCTATTACATATTACTATGGTTCTGGATTCAATTCTTGAGAAAAAATAATATTATTTTGATTTATCCGCTATCGCAATTCGCAATAT
>JAEBDU010012328.1:9830-32315 GCA_016802625.1 Heliconius numata | reverse complement strand
AATCTCAATTAGAATCTTTAGTAGTCGCTTTGTCTTTTTTTTATTAATTTTCTTTTTCTGTTTCAACTCTTTTATGTCATTGTATATATTTATGTAGGTATAGTAATATTGATTAATATTATGTATATTTGTATGTAGGTTTATTATTATTATTAACATTATATTAAAATACCGCACCCGAATCATTACTTTTAACATCCGCTACATTCAAGGGTTTCTGGTAGAGATCTCTATTAGAGATAAGTTATCCATTGTACACATTTTTTCTGTTATCATAAGTTTTCTGTACTTATAAGTTTTTATTGTGTGGTACATAAATAAATGAGAAAAAAAAGAGATTTTCTACTTTAACGCAACTGGAAGTGTGCTTTAAGTTGGCACTATCTCTGAAGGTTTTTTAAGTTTTAAGTACATATTAGACTATCAATCCTCAAAATTTCAGCTTTGTTAAAATTATGTATGTAGGTCTGGGGGCCCTGGGATCTCAGTCTATTAATGTCAATATTTGTCAATATTTCTATGGTATGTCAATTGAAATGTAAACGTCTCTTTGTGCGTCTACGAGTATATTACTAAATCTAAAAGCCACAAATTTTATAAAATTAATAAAGTGTTGTGTATTTGTGACTTACAAAATATGCCTTCTATATACAGTTGTCTGATAATGGTGCAAGTTTGAATCGAGCTGCTTTTTGTTACGATATATCAATTGATGCCAGCAGTACCTACAGCTGTGTTGCTATTGGACCTATGAACTCAGCTTGCCTATTGGTATTGTAAGGTTATTGTAAAAACTCAGTTTGCCAATCAATTTGGTGGCGCAATGATTTTATTATAAGGAGGAGGATCGCCAGTGGTTCCACGTTCAATGCAAGCTGATGAACTAAATTCATGTTTAAAGTCCTCGAAATTGTGGAAACATGTCAAGGTATTACATTTAAGCAAGAATATTCATGTCATGTTGCAAAATGATCAATCTGGAGACATATTCTCTAAACAACTCATTGATATTGGTAATGGCAAACTTCCTATAGATGCGCTGACTGGCTGCATCATCTTTCCTGATAATTTTTGTCAGTTAACGTAATCAAAAGATGAACTCATTCATAAAGTGCTTCCAAATGTTGGTGAAACGTTGCTGATTATTTATTCCATAATTGGTTGAGCGAAAGAGCTTTACTGGCTGCCAAACACACTGATGTAAATGAATTAAATATGAATTTTCAAGATGGCATTCCTGGCAAAATAAGGACACATAAGTCAGTTGATACGGCAACTAATGAAGATGATGTCGTGAACTATCCACCGGAATTTTTACATTAACTTGATTTGCCAGGATTGCCGCCTCACAGCCTTCAATTAAAGCTTGAATGTGTAGTTATAATGTTGCGAAATATTAACCAACTGAAACTTTGTAACGGCACACGACTAGCGATAAAAAAATAATGAATAACGTAATAGAAGCAATCATATTGAGAAGGAAAGTATAAAGGAGAAGACTTTTTGAAGATGCGGGGCATCCCAATGATTTCGACTGACATACCATTCGAGCTTAAAAGACTACAGTTTCCAGTACGGCTTGCTTTCGCAATGATTATAAACAAATCCCAAGGGCAGTTATTAAGTGTTTGTGGTATTAATATAGAAAACTCATGTTTCTCGCATGGTCTATTGTGTGTTGCCTGTTCTCGTGTTGGAAAACCATCTGCTCTGTTTGTTTACGCGCCAGATAACCAGACAAAAAATAACGTGTACCATAAAATACTACAATGAAAATGAAACTAAATTTAGAATAAGTAAAAATAAAATAAAATATAATAAGTAGGCATCATAATAAGATATCGATATCGGAGTTGTTATTTTTGTTATCATTTTTAATGAATATTATAAGAATTAAAAATGATTTAAGTTTTTTTTTTTATCTTACTAGCTGACCCGGTGTCGCGAATAGCAGAATACATATTAAAAAAAAATCGACTGTTAGGCGATACGAAGTTCGCGGGTCTGCTAGTATATAATAAAACTGTTAAGGGGGTAAAATCTGTACATTGAATATAAACTAAAAAAAACACTTCAGGGGGACTTAATACAACTAATAGAAGGTAAAAATATAATTTTTGGAATTCTTGTCTGTCTGTCTGTTGTGACTCTTTAACGCAAAAACTACTGGACGGATTTAAATGAAACTTCTTTTGTTGTATAGCTATTAGTCTTCGCCTACATATAGGCTATAATTTATTTTGATAGCCCGAATACCTGATGTGAAGCCCTAGCAGCCCGCCTAATCTATAAGAGATATCAATAAAACGCTTTAGGAAAAGTTATTCAGCGTGATGAGCATTTTCTGTTGACATAAAAAAAATCGATCCTACCACAAAGTGGAACCCCAGTCACCCAGCTAAACTTTAAAAATATATAATCTGTCGTCTTAAAATAAATTATTGTACGTAATAAACATTTTTTTGACGTTTATTAATATCATAATTATTATTTAGAATTGTTAATTCATAGTTTTTAGTTAAATTTAAGTAAATATCTTCATTTTACTATATTAGTTAAGAGCGCCTATTATTATCTCAAAAGCAAACATATATGCTAATTTTAAAGTATATAATTTTATCGGGCGTTCTTTCATTTCTGTCAAAATACGTATTTATATTCATCCCCCCTCGCGAACACATCTTTTAATTCCCTTCATGAAACTTATATTTATACAGGAAATATTTTATACAACTTCTATGACTACTATTATTATAAAACTAAAGAGATTGTTTAGTTGACGCGGTAATCTCACAAAGTACGGATTTAAATTGAATAATTAGTTTTGTGTATCATAGTGCCTACATATAGGAATGTTTAGGCTATAAGTATTACATCACGATATAACCAATCGCAGAGGAGAAACATTAAAAAAATGTTGCAAAACTGGAGAGCTTGAGAGGTTCCATGCGTCCTCCGCGTAAAGCTACGCAAAAATTACATGTGAAAAATAATTGTTCTCCTTCAAAAGTTCTAAGTAAAAGTCCATGATAGAAAATGTTTATCTCCTAAGCCTACACTAACCATTTAAAACAAATCCGTATCCAACATGCACCTACAAATCACATTAGATATTATGACTGTTTACTGTAGATCGCCGCACGCAACAGGGTAGGCAAAGGGAACGTAGTGTTAAGACACTATTCATATTTTTCGATGAATTCTGGAGGCATTGTGTGTTCAGTGAGAAAACTCAACGCCGCGCTCGACACCAGAGCGAAAAAATGCAAATATTCGATATTTAATTTCCTCAAGTGGGAATCGAACCCACAACGTGCTGCGGTACCAGTCACACTTTATGCCCCTACGTCACGACTGGTCTCATAATAACCTTTTACTAGATACATTTCAAAGCAATATGTTACAAGTTATTAGGTATTTAAAATGCAGTATAAGATAAAGATATCCTGTAGTATTATTGTATCAGTTACAAGCCACACACCCCGGCTTTGCACGGGTGCAACCATACACACAAGTAACATGTACTTATGTAGGTGCTAACGTGCTGTTAGTGTATAGTCTTCTATCATATTTTTCTATCCATTTAATAAAGAATAAAACTTTATTGTTTTTATAACCCTTATGATTATCAAGATGGTGTGGATGGTATTTAAGTTTATGATTTACCTATTTTACGATTAGAAAATACAGCTGCAGATAACAAGTCAAACAGTTTTCCAGGACACTCCCCATGATAAATACGATAGAGAACACACAGCTAGAAGACGTTTCTACGCAATGCTAAAGTGTCAAGCCTTTTACAGATCATTGGTTCCCCATTGTTGCAAACGGTTCTACGTTGTAAGCAATTAAATGTGCCAAGCTGGCACTGGGATGCACCCGCCCAGAGACAACGTGGCCCTACGTATGTACGTACCTCGATCCTATAAAGCTGCTGATGACCACCACTTTCTTTAAGACCAATTTGGCCTTGCTTTCTACATGATCGCGATACTTTCAGTCACGCGCTCTATATAAGGGTATTGTTTTTGAAGACGACAAATGTTGTGATAAACGCGCAAACTTATGTCTTCTGGAGGTTAAATTGAACCAAGTTCCTTTCACCTATGAGGAAACATTCCCAAGGGATGCCTCAACAGAAGACATAAGTTTGTTTCATCACTGGTCGACGCTTCAAGCTACATGAACAATAATAGAGTCCAAATCTACAAAAAAATTCTGTTTGTCTGTTTATTTGTCTGTACACGCTAACCTCCGGAACTACTAGACTGATTTGAATGAAACTTTTTGTTGTATAGTTATAAAGTCTAGGCAACTTCTAGGCTATAGTTTATTTTGAAAATCTGGACACCTGATGTGGAACCTTAAATTCCTGTCTAAACTATAAGAGATATAAATATACTGCCTTTGGGAAAATTTAACATTTTGACAAATAATTTCCAGATATTTATACGTAACAAAAATTAAGGTCTGGAGTACCTGGCAGCCCATCTAATCTCGAAGAGATAAAGATAGCGTCTTAGTAAAAGTGGATCAACATAACAACTTGGGCCCTGGCCTGGGCCAATATTTGTCAATATTTCTATGGTAAGATGTCAATTGAAATGTGAACGTCTCATTGTGCGTCTATATCAATAAATCTAAAAGCCACAAATTTTATAAAATTAATAAAGTGTTGTGTATTTGTGACTTAAAAAAATATGCCTTCTATAAGACGGTGGACAAATTTAGGCAGAAGAATCTAATCGTACTGCCCAGAACGTGAAGATTGCAATGAACGTGAGCACGATAGTTGACTGATAATGATGCAAATTTGGATCGAGCTGCTTTTTGTTACGATATATCAATTGATGCCAGCAGTACCTACAGCTGTGTTGCTATTGGATCTATGAACTCAGCTTGCCAATATTGTAAGGTTATTGTAAAAACTCAGTTTGCCAATATTGTAAGGTTATTGTAAAAACTCAGTTTGCCAATCAATTTGGTGGCGCAATGATTTTATTACAAGGAGGAGGATTGCCAGTTGTCCCACGTTCAATGCAAGCTGAGTTGCTGAGATGTTTAAAGTCCTCGAATTTGTGGAAACATGTCAAGGTATTACATTTAAGCAAGAATATGCGTGTCATGTTGCAAAATGATCTATCTGGAGACATATTCTCTAAACAACTCATTGATATTGGTAATGGCAAACTTCCTATATATTCACTGACTGGCTGCATCACCTTTCCTGATAGGTTTTGTCAGTTAACGTAATCAAAAGATGAACTCATTCATAAAGTGCTTCCAAATGTTGCTGAAATGTTGCTGATTATTTATTCCATAATTGGTTGTGCGAAAGAGCTTTACTGGCTGCCAAACACACTGATGTAAATGAATTATATATAAATTTTCAAGATGGCATTCCTGGCAACATAAGGACACATAAGTCAGTTGATATGGCAACTAATGAAGATGATGTCGTGAACTATCCACCGGAATTTTTAAACTCACTTGATTTGCCAGGATTGCCGCCTCACAGCCTTCAATTAAAGCTTGAATGTGTAGTTATAATGTTGCGAAATATTAACCAACTGAAACTTTGTAACGGCACACGATTAGCGATAAAAAAAATAATGAATAACGTAATAGAAGCAATCATATTGAAAGGAAAGTATAAAGGAGAAGACTTTTTGATGATGCGGGGCATCCCAAGGATTTCGACTGACATACCATTCGAGCTTAAAAGACTACAGTTTCCAGCACGGCTTGCTTTCGCAATGACTATAAACAAATCCCAGGGGCAGTTATTAAGTGTTTGTGGTATTAATATAGAAAACTCATGTTTCTCGCATGGTCTGTTGTATGTTGCCTATTCCTGTGTTAGAAAACCATCTGCTCTGTTTGTTTACGCGCCAGATAACCAAGCAAAAAATAACGTGTACCATAAAGTACTACAATGAAAATGAAACTGAATTTAGAATAAGTAAAAATGAAATAAAATATAATAAGTAGGTATCATAATAAGATATCGGAAATTGTTATTTTTATTATAATTTTTAATGAATATTATAAGAATTAAAAATGATTTAAGTTTTAATTTTTTTTATCTTACTAGCTGACCCGGTGTCGCGAATAGCAGAATACATATTAAAAAAAATCGACTGTTAGGCGATACGAAGTTCGCGGGTCTGCTAGTAAAGATATAATGTAGGTAATTTCGTTAACCAATTTTCTTCTATTACGAAACATTACTTGTTTGTTAATGAAACTCTATGAAATAATTTAATCTTTGCCAACAGAGGAAACTTTCTCTGAACGCAATTAAGATCCTCAACAACTGTTGTCAGTCGGCTACTTCCTTTGTTAGATAATAGGATTATTTATATTGTAGACTAGAGAGAGTAGTTTTCATTTTAAAATTATAATTTAAATTTTATAGTTTTTATTTTTAAATTATATTTTAAAATATTTAAAAAAATACTTTACGTTAGATTCGTTCGCTTTATTGGATGCGCTATCTTTCAAAATTTATAGTTATGAAAATCGTATATTTTTTTTTTGTAGATACTTTTTCATTCAAAAAACACATTCATTAAACAGCAAAAGAAAAACAGAATTGTTTTTTTACATACGCCCGATGTAAATGAATCATAGTAAAAATGTGTAAAAGACATCACATAAACTGTACCTTTTGCACAGTCGGTCGATCACAGGTCTGGGCTCTTGTCTGGCGTTGAGGATCAATAATTCACCCCCTATATAATACAGTCGCTTTAACTAGGGTTGCTAATTTATTTATACTTTATAGTAACACGATAAATTATATTTATTTATATTAAAAAATATATACAAAGAGAATTGTTGTCTAACATATTAAACTAAGGGTTGAAATAACATTAATTTATTTTTATTATTATACATAGCCGGCGTTAAAGTTCACATCGTAGGCGTATTTAGTTTTTAATATTATCAATCAATTTCATTTATCTATTATTATATGTTACGTTGTAATTTCTTGATTGATGAATGTTTTTCTCGCTCTGTGAACGAAGCAAAGCGCGGCGTTAAGTTCTGCCAATCAACACGCAATGCCTCCAGAATTCGACGAAACGTGGGACACGAAAATATCTTAATAGGAACGGAGTGTTTTAACACTAAGTTCATAGGTCCCTTCTGCCTACCCTGCTATGTGCGGGATACAGGGATATTAAAAAAACTTCTTAACGGGTCTCCGAATCTCTTAAAGATTTTCTCTCGGTTTTTCTCCCTAAAATATAGAACAATATTTAAGCAACCAAAAATATAAACATAAGACGTACACATCCCTAGCTCTCATGAAATAAGGCGAGTGATGAAAGGGGCCACCGCCACCAACACTGCGACGGCGAATAATGATGAAGATGCAGGGAGACACGGCAACCTCGCATTACCTTTATCAAAGGAAAATATAGAGGCACCACCGTCAACCTTCGCATTTGTTAGAAAGCCCTATGATTGCACGTTTCGTTGGGTTTTGTGAGCTTTTTTCCAAGTTCTTTGTAGCGAATATTTATACTACGGCTGAAGCTTTTCAATGAGATTACACAGATAGATGGGTTAACGTTTTATTTTTATATATTTACAAATGTTTTGTTGGAGATTTGCTAATATTAATATGTTTATAGATGTTATTTTCTTACCGTTTACCAGTTACCTATAGGTAGGTATTATACATAAATCAAGAGACTTTTAGCATTTTTTTAATCTTTAATGAAATTTAGTTATAAAAGAAACATCATTTTGCTAGGTATTAAATTGTCTAATTTAATTAATTGAAAAGAGCAACTGTCGTTTCTTGCCGGCTCTACCCAGCAGAACTGCCTTCCGAACCGGTGGTAGCTTTTTGTTCAAATGTTCATTCGACGATTCAAAACTGCTTACAATAATTGCCTATTTGAATAAAGAATATTTCGAAGTTGAATTTGGGCAATGGTCGTATCTAAAGATATTTTCGTACGTTTCAAGCTGATTTTTTTGTGAAAAGTTTTTTTGGTGGTAAAAATTCTAGTGTGGGTACCAAACAGGGGTGGGCACGGACCGACCGGCCACCCCACTCCTACGCCCATGACAAACAATAGATATTGAGTGTTCATAAAATGATTTTACAGAAAACATTTGAAGAGTCCAGCTTCATTTATAAACGGAGAATCTATCATATGTCAAACAGTTTAATCTACGCTTTCAATATTTTATAGCTTTTAGATTCCAGCTTATAGCCATCAATCTCTTGATTACATTGTAGAGGTAATAATAATTAGTCCTCTGATAACTGATTATCGTAACTTACTAAATTATTAATGTGACGATATTTATCTACTTTGTTTTGGTCTCTGTATATCTTAATTATTCGTAAGTGTTATTTTACAATAACAATTTATGCCCGTACTGCATTTCTTACCAGAAATTTTTTTTACACATTACTTAATAAGTAATAGTAATTTAATCTTTGCTTACTTATTACAATTTACTCGAAAGTGTGGAACGTAGTGTTTCAACACTAGGTTCCCTTTGCCTACTCTGCTATGTGCGGGATACAGCGTGAAGCTATTCTCATATAGCTGTACGTTGAAAAAACTGTTGCATAAGATCAAAATTATTACTATAACTTAACAAAATAGTTATATTTCCATAGTTAATATATCTAAAATGAACATTCTGTTCCAGGTAATATAAAGAGACGGCTTGGAAGGGCCCGAGGCTTCGTTCTACGCATGTTCGACGCCCTATGCAACTGCACGCAGACGGCGGCAGCGGCGGCGCGCACCACCGCTCGCAATGCCAACAATCCGTTCACAAAACGCTAAAATTACTTGGAAATATTCGATAAATCGATACTGGCATGAGGTGAAAGCTAGCTATGGAAGAAAGCTATGGAAGCTAGTTTTGTTTTTTTTTAGTAGTCATTCAACATTTCTTGAAAATGCATAGTTTTATATTTTGTACTAGACTATAAATTTTGCGCTATCGACTTGTGCCAGCATTATAATGATCATCATAAATACATTAAGTGTGGACTGGGCCGCCCCTAGATATTTTTGGCTCAACTTTATGTTTGAATACAATGTTAAATCAGAATCCAAATAAAAAAAAAAACATTTACATTCGACCCTAGTAGATATCAAATAATTATCGTTATTGGGTATTAGAAAAGTAAGCCACTCATATCGCTATTAAGAGAGAAGTAAATCCATAAGCCGACTATTTATTACAGTAATTACAAGGCTTTTGCTTCAAATAAATGATTATTCTCCATTCAAGTTCATTGGAGAAGTTTAAAATATATATTTTAACTTAATTAAGTGCCATATTGTAGAAAAATGCACAAATTTACCTTTACCATTACCAAAGCTATGATTAATGTATTATATTATACTTAATGCTTCCAATTTTCATTGCTTTCGATTTCAATCTCATCTAGATTAGTTTTGTACTTCGCTCAAAGGTAATTTATAACGAAAAAGCTGGAACTATATATAATTATTCTTGTAAAATTGTAATTTTTGTTATAATGTCGTGAATTACTCGATTCTTCTTTAACAAGATCTGCACCACGTCTAATTATACCAGAGAAATAAAATAATTTGAAATATGCCATTCCATAATCAATCGCTGTAAGTCAGTATTTTTAAATATTTTTTTATATTTATAAAAAACATTTAATCCATCAACGCAAGTTTATTGAACTGGCGAAGTATGAGACGTATCTACCTTTATGTCTTCCTTGCGTCTCCCTCAGTGTAACCTATCATTGATGTCAAGTGATCGATGTGAAAACGCTTATAGAATTAACTGTTAAACATTTGGCAATATGTAGATGTTAAAATTTAGATGTAAGACCCGTAGCCGTTGCTGTATATTCTAAAATTGTAGTTTTAGATGTCACAATAGAATTCTAAATAAATATTAAAAATGATAAATTAAAATAAGCATTAAAAATTATGAAATAAACGTAATGAGACAATTCCTTTTTTATTTGAATAAGGTAAATTTGACCTTACCTTTTAAGCGGTAATCTTCTTAAAAGTAACAAACCAAAATAAGACCAAAAACATTTTGTGGACTCTTAAGCGCTTATTATTATACGAAACGAACTGTAATATCATTAGAATCACTTATAAAGTAATTTAATCAATATATAGATCTGTATCAAAGCTTTTGAAATTTTCCTATCATATACAACTTTATTCTATAAAACATATATACAAAGAATATATCGACCATATTTTACATGTTTTTACAAAACTTATTGTATTTATTGTTTTAACACTCTATTTTAATATTTATAATGTAATATTTAAACTTTAGATACTAAAAGTTTTTTTTAAGTTTTATAATTTTCTAATAACGCTTACGAATGCACAAACGAATGTACCTATTACGCTTTAAGCATATAATATTTTGACGATTTTTATTTATATTGCTACAAAAATGTACCGCCATCTTTTTCTGTTGTATTTTTTAAATGTATTAGCAGATGTCGTATTCTTTATATGCATTTCAACAGATAAAAAATATTTGTATATTATATTTTCATCTCAACTAGCCATTTATGTAAATAGTTTGTAGAGATCTTCCTATTTTTAAGACTTGTGTTAAAATACAATAATATCGATATGTATTTTAAATTATGATGGAGCTTTTAAAATTATACGTGTCTTAAACTGAAATTGTATCAATGTAGAATAAAAATATTTTTCAGTGTCGATATAGTAGGTATATATTTTATTGCTCAATGCAATCTATGTATGTTATAAAAATAAAGCATCTTTTCACATATTTATGCGCCATGTTTTACTACATACTCATATTTTTGTATGTAATCTGAAAATAAAAAAAAATACAATACGCCATTTTGAATACGCGGGAAAAAATCTAAGACAGTTCTTCGACTATGTAAGTAATATTCAAAATATAAATGGTTACGATAGAATACATTGAGAGATTATTCAACGACTCTTTGTTAAATATGTTATTTTATTGAATGATCTTTTTAGATTAGTACATAACAAGACAGGTGAAATATTAACCTCTACGTTTTTGCAATTCTACCTTGGATTTTAAACTGAGACTTAAAATGGTAATCTTTTAAAATATATTTTTGTATTTATCATATATACATATTTGATTAATATTAATAAGGCACGTATAAATGTGTGAATAGATCATATGGTAAATGTAAGTTTTTAATAAATGTTCAATGTGATATCCTGCCTCTAACACTTCCTATGTGATCCGATTCGCATCTTCTTCTATAAATATTAAAAAGAATTTTGTGAATAAAAGTTTGTTTTGTTTATTTTTATTTTGAGGAAAACGCAATTTCATTTGAAGAAATAATTGCTCATTTCAGTTGACACAAATAAAAAAAATGTTAAAATAAATATTTCTCAGAATTAAGACAACACCAAAACCTTGAAGTTTCGCTCAAAACAAAGCACATATATATTTCTCAGAATGAAGAAAACATCAATATCTTGATATTGCTAAGCGAAGAATGACATACCATCTCACATTTGAGACTGTATCGATAGAGCTCATAACAAAAGAACGTATTCATCTTAACGACCCATTGTTTCAAATAATTACCACAGATACGTAAGTATATGGACTTTGGTGTATTTTTAAAATAAGAATAAAAGGAATTACACAGAACAAGTTATTTAGCAAAGTACTTCCAACTTCCAAGATTACATCATACATTTTTTTTCAGCTTCACACATATAGCAATGGGAGCGTAGTGTTAAGATACTTCGTTCCCTACTTACCGTCGAATTCTGGAGGCAATGCGTGTTGAGTGGCGGAACCAAAGCAAAGGAATGGAAATATTACCTAAATATTTTATTTCCTCGAGTTTCACATGCTTGTTTCTCTGCGCCACGAGCTCTGACCTCATCATAATAATCATCAATTTAGAATAAATTAATTACATGTAGATACATCAAGTACTTTAACACGAAAGTTGAGAAATTGTATTGGTAAGCAATTATACATTACAGTGTAACATTTACTTGTCGCTGGATTTCTAATTAACCTAAATTTATGCGATTAATGATTGGAATTTACGGCGTGCTAAAGTTTTATAGCCATCATTTAGATAACAGCATGGGGCCATTGTTATGTGATATTCCATTGAAATATATACTTAGTTTTTTTTTATCTTCAACCGCACCGTAGTGTTAAGACACTTTGCACCTAGCACCTTCCAACCTAATGTTAAGACACTGCACCCCAAGCATCTACGGCTACTCTACGGCTTTTTAATATTAGTATATTAGTTATGTACGATATATCGATACATTTTTATATACATTAATGTGTAAGTTTAATATAAATACCATCAAAGAAAATAAAAAAAAATACGTCTCATCAAAATGTTAACGCCCCAGCAAATGTTATGGTGAAATAATGTTTAATCCAGGTCACGTCGATAGGATGGAAACAGGTCAGGTAAGTGAATTAGAAGGCTTTCTTAGGTGCGCCTAATTTATAATATACTTAGTAAAACGGTATAAAAATGTATCTGTAAGCTAAATATGTTTACGAAAAAATAAACGTAATAAAAAATAGAAATGGAACATGAATTTTTGAGTTTGTATTCAACTTTTTTGAATGGTTTTGAATAAAACTTTTTTTATATAGTTATTAGGCCTTCAGGATCTACGCGTCTAGGCTACCTAGTACCTATTTTTAATTTTGAAAAATGAAGTTGGAGTTATTGAGCGTGATAAGCATTTTCTACTAATATCCTTATAACTATTTAACATCTAGAACATCTAATGTAGAACTGCAGTTAGTCACACCAATATATTATAAGTATAGTGATGATTTTCCATGAAAAAATCCATTGGAAGCTTTACTTAAAACTCAAATTTACATAAATCATCATTATTATAATTTATTGTGTCGATTTTGGCGTAAGAATCCTTCTTTTTTACCTACAATGTTCAAAAATCCCGCTTTTCACCGAATCTGGCAACGCTGGTACGCTTCAACAAATTAAAATGCCTTGTTTATACGCTTGTTGAGACTTGCCAAACCCCTACAAGCTCCAATCTGTCACAAGCGTTTGTCTACCGTCTAGACTAGACGGTTGTGAGTGTATTAGTATATCCCTAACCTGCAAGCATGATAAACGTGGATGTCTAAGTTATTTGAGCTTTTGCATTACTCTTGATATATTTATAAATTATAAAAAGGAAACAGAACAAATCTATCACTGTCATCTGAACATAAGTTAATAAGCATGAAAGAAGTAGTGCATGAATGTTAACCGTATAAAATGTGTTAAATATATATTAAAAAAAAACATATTTTACATATTGAAATATTTTACTATTTCAATATGCAAATTTGGTTAAATTCAATATGCGCTTCCTCACAAGAAACGCGTTTAGTAAGAACATAGCTCACAAGTATGTGAATGGAAGCCGTCGAGTGGCGTCAACTGACTACATTGGAGCGCTTGCTGAATATAAGACAATACTTTACTAACTCTTTTTTATCTGTGATCAAATGAAATGGCGGGAAATTGAAATTTTTACGTCAAAAATAAATATTCGTAACGTGTAATTCTAATTTGATGTTGTCATAAAAGTAAGTATAATGTAAAATTTACTATCTTAAAGTGAACAAATATTAAATCAGTTAATACAAATTAAAATAAATACTACCACACTACTTTAAGTTATGTTAAGTACATTCCGTAATTTTAAATCATAGCAATGCTTTATGGGATTACCCATAAAGCATTGCTATGCCAGCCGTCATGTCCATTCCATCTGCGGTACACTATATATACTATATATACTATATTCCTCCTTTTCGTACGCAGCGCTTCGCCTCCACTTTCTTAATGCGAACAGCAAAGGAGTGAAACTCCCTGCCTGCTGAACTGTTCCCCGACATGTATAACCTGGCCCTCTTTAAAGAACGAGTGAATAGGCACTACCTAGGCAAGCATGCTCTACCTTCGTTCGCATCCTCACTTACCACCAGGTGAGATAGCGAACAAATGCTTGCCTATCCACAATAAAAAAAAAATTCATTGTGTTGTACAAGTCACTAGTTGTAAATGTTTGTAAGACAATTGTCAGTATGAGGGTATTTTACAGAAAATAAAATAATAATACCCACATAATTATTTATAAAAGAGGAAGGTAACGGCTACAAAAAGTAACGTTTTTGATGGATTGAGTGAGTACGTCGTTATTCTGCCTCTCGTAAGGTGTAAAATTGTCTTCTACATACAACGTGACATTGGCGAAGTGATGTGTGCTCAACTGGCACGCTCGGAACGCCAGATTTAAAGAACCATACCAGGTGTAAAATTGTGACGATGTTCAAGTATTTAAAATCAGTGTCATTGTTGGAAATATGCCTTTTAAAACGAGTATAAGTGTAAAGTGTTATATAGAAACAGTGTTAAGTGTGCTGTGTAAAGTGTTAGAAGTGTGTATATAGGAAAGAGGAACAATAAATTATGGTTATTAAGTATTTTCTTATACTTACCACCTGACATTTTAAGATGTTATAAGATTGAATGCAGATCTGCAGAATCAGGTAATACATTAAATCTTTTAAATATTTATTTTATAAAAGAATATTCCTCAAATATATCTTCAACTCGCATTACAATAATGAATATTAAATTTTGCATAATTTGAAAATGTAACTTTTGTTAATATAAGAAGTTTTAGTGTATGTTATGTTATGCTCTTTATTTATGGCGTTCCGAGCGTCCCAATTCAGCACTAATCACTTCGCCAGTGTCACGTTGATTGGAAAACACACAAAGGAGAATGTACGGTAAAACAGATAATATAACGCAATAGAAGAATGCACGTTAAAAAGAAATCCAGCTAAGATACTGCCTTCACCTATAAGTAAAAAATAAATAAATATTATATATATACAAATATTACAATATATACATAGTAAAGGGTTAGTACTAAGTAATATTTTACAAAATTGTTAGCTTATACTTTAATATTATTATATTTAATATATTTACATAAAAACTTACACAAAGGAGAAAATATAAACATTAACAAACATTGAACATTAAGGGGGCGGGGAACTATATGAGGAAGGACATCATACAAGGGACGAATTAACTTGGGACATGTGAAAAGGATGTGGGAAGGGGAACTTTCATTCAGGCCACACTCACACAGTGAGTGGTCCCTGACCCTGATCTTAGCTAGGTGCACAGGTGTACATGCATGCCCAAGGCGCAAACGACAAATAGTTGATATAATCCTCCGTTCAACAAATTTTTGAGAAAAAAACCAAGGTCGCCTTGGGATATTGGGTTGGATCACAGCATAATATTTACCTTTCTTTGATTTTGATAATTCCCAGAACTCAGACCAAAGTTTTAGTGTAACAACATGATATTTATGGTGTACTTTTGTCAAAATTATTTAAAATCTAAGTATATTTAATATATTTTTTGCAATGTAATAAAATGAACCCTATAATTATATATATTTCTTAATAAAGTAAGATTTAATAGCATACAGAGCACAAGTATACGATGGTAAACATAACTGTTGTGGTTTTAATTCCCCCCTCCTTTAGATAGGGCTATAAATCAGCATTAAAAAATCTCTTATATCTATTTTTTTAATTAAGTACAGTAACATTTGTAAGAATAGATAAAAAAAATAAATTACGAAACATATTTTTATTGACAAATGTTCTATTATAAAATTATAATTGTACTTAAAAACTATTTTCTATACTTCTTATAATTAGGCGACCGATCTCTGTCCCTCTTTTTTTTCTTACCTTTCCTTTTCTTGTCTATATCTTTTTTTTCTTTTTTACTCTTACTCTTACGATGGTCCGAGGAATCACTACTGCTATTCCTCCGTCGCCTAGGTTTGTCTGAATCAGTACTTAATGAATCATTACTGCTGTACTTTTTTCTAGATTTCTTCCTATGCCTTCTATCATCACTGCTTGAAGAATCTCGACGTCTCTCACGATTTCTGCCATTAGAATTGTCATTCTTCCGGAGTCTTTCTTCTACACGTCTATCATCTCTTTCTCTTTCACGTATTTCATTTTTTCTACTGGACGATGCACTTTTTTGATCTTCTTTGGATGTATTCTGTTTATTATTAAGCATTTCTTTCTTTTTGTACTCTTCGTATGAGTCAGTGTCTGAAAACAAAAAAAAAAATAGATAAAAGTGGCCATCCATAAATTGTGTCACAAGAATTTCGTCATATTTTTACACTAAGGGTAGAAAAATATTTTAGAATACATAAAAGCAAGACATGGCACGCATACTGATGGATTTTGATTATTTTACTTAAGCAATAAAGTGGCCCATACTTAGCGTGCATTCTATTATAATTCGTGCATTATAACATTAACACATTGATATTAGAAGATAGTAAACAGTACAATTTCAGTTCAATACATCGAAACGTCCAAAGATTCGGCACCCTCAAAATACGATTTTTTTGGAAACATGAAGTAAACAATTATAATCAAGAACTATAATTTAGGATAATTTCAAAACTATATCGATAGTCAATAATCAGATATCATTGTTACAATAAAATGTGCATTAACAAAAAGTCTTATGTCTAAAAAGAAGATATGCTGTTGTGTTGCAGTGGCTCAAGTATATCACTGTAAACACAACAACGGTTAGATTCTCAATTGAGGAATTAATTATATAATATTTTTAATTTACCCCTTTGGTAACAAGGCAAAGCACAATATATAATTTCCGTAAGATAGGAAGAAGGTAGGAAACCAGTTGCCATTGAAATTGAGATATACTTCCCACTGGGGAAATAAATTAACACTAGGATCCCGTTGCCTACCCTAATATATGGAGCATTTGCGGTATATAGTGTGAAGATAAAAAAAAAACTTATAAATTAACATTTATAAATTACTCACTTATAACTTTTGATTGCTTATCAAATTCCGACCTTGTAACTGCTTGCATCATAAATTCACTCAGGCTAACAGTTTCCTTCTTAATTGATAATTCAACTACAACACGCCCATTGTCCTCATCCAAGCTTACAACCTGTTAATAATGGCAATATTTAATAAGTAAAAATATTTAAAAATCATATTCACCCTATGTTAGACAGCAGGGTAGGGAGAGAAACTTCTGTTAAGACACTCCCTTCCCCACTTTCTGCCGAAATCTGGAAGCATTGTGTATCAAGTGGCGGAACTCAACGCTGCGCTTTGCCTCAACACCAGAGCAAAGAAATGAAACTTTTATTTTCAATAAATATTTCATTTCCTTAAGTGGGAATCGAACCCACAGCATGAAGCTGATTTTAGTTTTAGACTTCAGATTCCATTTCAATGTAAGTAAATTTCAAAATTTAAAAACACAATGAGCCATCATGAGAAGTGGGCACAGAGAATCTACTAATGAATGATTTTCTTGAAACTTAAAAAATTATAAATAATATTAAATTACCTTTCCATAATAGCCACTGTGTTTTCCTGATGTAATTTTTACAAATGAATTTTTTACTATGGATAATTCTTCGTCTTTGTCTTTAGATCCTTTTTTGGACTGATTTTCTTTTACCATTTTATCTGCACCTAACCCAAGGCCCTTTGGTCTTAGTTGAGGCTGCTTGTATTTAGATCTGGAAAACAATGAAGAAATATACTGTAATTAAACTACTACATGATATGCTGGTGGCATTTATTCCATGCTGTGTCTGGCTTCATAAATTGACAATTTCCATGACATTTTTTATAAGATATTTTTATTCCTTCTTTCCTTACAATAAGTTCTAAATGAAATTATTACATTGTAACTCACTGTTCTTTGTTTGGTGTCCAACCCATCCCTCGTAACATGGCCATTCCAAATTCTTGTATTGGCACTGATTCATAGTCGTCAAGAGTGGCCTGGAAATGAAAAAAATATTTTTTAGAGTCCTTACTGCAAGAAGCAGGTATTCAAATCATTCTAAATTCTGGTTTTTGCTTAATTTCCAGATATTGTGCAGCAGGTGAATTTAATACCACACATAGTCTTACCACAGTGGTAAGTATATATATTTTTCCTCTTTTTCTAAATTTTTATCCTCATAATTACTATAACATGACTTTTTAAATTCTGCTAAGCATGATGTAATATAAAAATCTACTTAATATTTATAACAAACATTGTTAAATAAGAATACTAAATCCAGCATTACAAAATACCTTTAAAATTAATAAAACATAAAAGATTGATTTATAGGTTATAGTTTTAGTTAAATTTTAAAGTGTATATGAACAAATAACAAATTGTTACATAAATTAGTCTATACCTCTGCTTGTCCATTGATTACTGGCTTAGCATTTATTGGCACAACCAAATTAGGTTCATCATCAGTTTTTTCTTTTTTTATGGCATCTTCCAGTAATTCCTGAACTGCCATTTGGTCTAAAGATTCATTTTCAGGGATATTTATATTTTCTGTCTGTGGTTCTTTCTTTACTTCTGGTTCGTCAAAGTTTTCTACCTTTGCAGCTATCTCTTTTAACTTTTCTGCTGTAATAAGGGTATTTGGCTTCATAGGAATAACCAATGGTTTTGCTTCTTCTTTTAAATCTCCTCTGTAAAATTAAATTAAGAAACAATTGAGAAATGTCCAAGACAGTCAATTCTATGCATTAATTATTTTTCCTTTTTAAAATGTAGTTTTAATTTAAATAAATTAAGCCAAAACGTATAATGTTATTTAAAACCACTTACCCCACTACTTTAATGGACTTTTCTTCAAGACATTCTATGTATTCTTTTTTCTCAGCTACTATAACTTTATTTTCTTTTTTTGTTTTTGTAAACCCAAAAGATATCTTTTTGCCTTCCATTTTGATCTTCTTGATTCGAAAATATGAACTGCCTGATTATCTTCTAAAAGTTAAGTCAACAACAACAGTCATTGCAGTTCATATTTCACAATAATTTAATCGATTAACTGAAAGGTTTTAAAAAGTTAACATAGCAAATTAGTAAAATTGTTTATTTAATTTAATATTTCGTAGGTGTTTTAGTTTATTTTAAGATTTTACTATAATATCGTATGATGCCGCACTCTTGTTAACGTAATGTGACAATGACAGCTGCCAAAATAAAATGACAGTTCATTTTGACAGCAGTACATATCGCCTTAAGAATATAGCGGACATATTTTTATGGCAATATCGTTTTTATTTTAATAGACAATTCATACGTAATAGTGGATATTTTTTCTAACTCTTTCACAATATAATTATTGACTAGGCTTCACAGATTTTTCCTGATTTTAGACCGCATTACTAAATGTAGGAACGTAATTTTTCAGCTTCACGCTGTACCCCGCGTAATACTGTTAATAAATGTAACATAATTTTTGAAAAAAAAAAATATTTTGCTTGCAAGACTAACGAAGTTTGTAACTGTAATTATTTATTTTTTTCTTTTTTTTGCTTCACGTTGTATCCCGCACATGGCAAAGTAGACAGGGAACCTAGTCTTATGACACTGCACACCTCATTGAGTTACTTCCGATACCAAAAAAAATGCTGTCGTGGCGGAATGGTGAAACTTAACACCGCGATTTGCATTTATTTAATTTCAAATTAAAATATTCTTTTTTCGTGTGGGAATTGCTCCCACAACCCACAACACTAGCACAGACATAGCTTAAAGCTTAAAAAAATGTACTGAAAGTATTTTTTAAAGTACTGATAAATTTTATTTCTGTAAAAGTAAGAAACATTGCCGATAAAAGCAAAATTAAATAGCTTCACGATATTATTGAGCTCAGCGAATAGTTGCGAGGTTGTTGCGTTGATATTATGTAGGTATGTGTTAAAGGAATGAAATAATTTGAGTTCGGAATCTTACGTAGATTCATTCATTACACATTCCGATCTATTAGTACCTACGTATTTACTACATATATTGGTTTATTTTTTGTGTTTAATTTTACGCATAATACAGGAGTAATTTGTTCATAGGTTAGGTATTTATTTTTCATTTATAATTGAATTAAAGATAAATTACATTGCTTTAACTTATGTATGCAAGGTATACTAAACAATCCTACATTAAAGTCTAGATAAACATAATTTCTCGCAGTCATTAATTTATAATGCTATGGATTTACTTGAAAACTGCCTTGAATTGTTTAAGAGGCTCTAATTAAGACGTATTCGTAATTGGTATACATAGAACGCTTCATTTATTATGCTTAAGTTTATTCAAGTAACGAAAGATTACATAAAATGAAATCAGCTTCACACTGTATCCCGCATATAACACTAGGTTCCCTCTGAATACAGGGTATATTCAGAAGGAGCCTAGTGTTAAGACACTCCGTTCCCCATTTACCGTTAACTCAACACTGGGCTTTTGCCTTGGGGCCGGAGCGATGAAATGAAAATATTAATGAATAATAATTCATTCTCTGGAGGTGGAATCGAACCGACGACCGTCGAACCGTTACATTGTTTTTTATCCTACTCTTATGTTAATCGAAATGTCTCCGGACCAGCCATAACATTGTCTTGATAAATTTTATAGTCCAATTTTGGCGAGCCTTTGTACCTAAATAGTAACGTATAAACCATTTTCAAGGCCTTCCTACGCGTCAACACATAAAGTTGTAAGCCCGTTTGCAATATGTCCTTTCTGAAGACGTTTTATTAAAAAATATATCTACTCAAGTGGATAGACGCAACTGATACAAAATACAGTTAATAAACCTATTATTTACAATTAACTAGAGCGATCTTAAAATGTTTGCTATTTTAATACATAATCATAACTAAAGTGTAGCTCTTCTGGTGTTGCACGTGGTCGTTGGCGGTGGTGATCACTTGCCATCAGATGAGCGAACCTCAAAGCCTTGTCCTTTTCCATAATAAAAAGAAAAGGGTTTTCCCCATTTATAAATACTTGTCAACATACTATAGTCTATGGTGGACAATTAGGCTGCGGTTGGCTACGCAACGCAATGATTGTAGGTTCTTTTCTACTCACGTATACCAGTTTTTTATGCTTTTCTAATCAAAATAAAACGTTATATTAAATTACCCCCAAGATTGTCTCTAAAATGGACGGAAATTTAAGAAAGAAGTTCCATTAGACTCTTCATGTATCATATGTATGTTTCACAAGACGAGAAATATGTTTTTTTTTATATAGGTTATACCTCGCTAACCTACCAAAGACATGATAATAAATAAATATGTAGACGATTAAGTACATGTCTTAATAAGCTCATTTAGGCAATCATAATGGGAAAAAGAGTATGGACTAACTTTCTAGAGAGTTGTAATTTTTTTAAATAAAGCAAAACCAACAACGACGAGTACGACAAATACAATACCGACTACTTACAAAATAGAAGACAAATCACTCTATAAATTTATTATTTTTATCAAGAAACGCCTGTTGTCACGAAAATTTGATTTTACGAGTGAACGAATTTAATATGGCCACCTCCATCAAACGCCAGATTTATATTCCATTCGCAATACTACGGTGGAAATAATGCTCTGTTATATACGGATTTGTGGTTCCAAACAATATTAGCGTATAACTTTATTGTACGACTTCATCAGGCAGGAATGTATTTAACGTTTATTGCATACATTATTATTTTTGAATTTTTTTATAATTATGAAAAATTTAAAATATTATTAGTGCACTTAAATTAATATTAATATAAAATTGTAATTTACTTGAATATATTTAAACCTTATATGCGATTATAGGATTTCATTATTGTATAATGTAATAATAAATAATTAATTGCCTACAATACATTTTAAAATTGAAGAGATTTTTTTACAACGACAGTAAATAACTTAAAACTTGAATCATTTATTGCAATAAATTTCACCCAAATTATAGAATTATGTATAAGCAAATCTCTACATATAATTAATTTATTTAAGTGTGCCCTAAATTTTTTAATCTACCAGCTACGCTTTATCTAAATATTCAGAAATTACACGAAATACAGTTTCACATATTAGCATTGCACAATTCTAAACGTGTAGTTAATTAATATACACAATAAAGTCGTCCCAGTAACAAGAGAATGTAACCGCCATTACCAAAATTGCCTAATTAACACATTGTCGACTGTCTGTTCCATTGACCCTTAGGGGAATCGCGCTGGCGTACCTAACACGTATTCTCTGTAAGTACTTTAGTAAATCTATACATAAAATAACGTTAATTCTTTTGCGTGAGAGTGTGGTTCTAAATGAGTTTATTTACATAGTTTTGTCCAGAGAAGACGATTTCACATCCTAAGGAAGATATCACAGATTCTAAGGGAAATTGGCTTTTTAAGAAGAATCCATAATATAATTTAAATTATGAATTTCCTATAAACAGAATTTTTTTTCCATTTTATAAGAGTAACGTCTAGGCTACACTTAAGTTAACTAATTTATTGTAGTTGAGAGCATCTACGACAGATT
>JAEBDU010012325.1:0-11033 GCA_016802625.1 Heliconius numata | reverse complement strand
CCAGTGACGCATGTGTATTTGCATATACCACCCAAATGGTTTCGGTAAATTAAAATTAACATTGAGTGTAATCTTAGAGAATACAGGGCCTCGTGAGCCTCGTGAGCCTCGTGTTGACTTTTGCCTCTACAAATATTCAATGAATGTGATTTACTCAAGCAAAATGGCTCAGTTTGTTTTTACTTGAAAGGTGTAGACGGAAAATTTAAGGGAAATATCAAAAATTGTTTAATATAGCTTTTCATAATATTGTAAAAGAGCTATTTGATAATTGATTAAATGTCTAATATTAATGGCGTTAAGTTCCGCCACTCAATACGCAATGCCTCAAATCTAGGTATTTTCTGCCTACTGTGCTACATGCGGGATATAGCGTGAAGCTACAATAAAAACAGTCGATTTGATTAAACTATGTAAACATAATCTTATTTTCTCGCTTATCAGGGTACAAACACGTTTGTGCGCTTTAAATTTCATTTAAAGCCGTTAAGCCGTATCGCATATGCATCGAATATATTTACAACTATCAAATTAATTAAAGTTTTTTAATATATTATGTTAAAAAATGTCAAATGTAAACTTATTCTTCATATTAAAACCATTGAATTGAATAATTAACATTAGTTTATTTAATGTGTTTTTTTTATAATCATTCAGTCAGTAGTAATTTCCTTTCTTTTTTAGTTTTACAATATATTCCGCAAATAGCTCGGTAGGCAGAGGTAGCCTAATGCTAATATAGTCCTTACCCACTTTTTTGAGATATTACGTGTTGAGAGATACGCCATACGCCTTCTTACTAGAGTGAGAAAACGATAATAATACATTTCTTTTTTTTTTATAAATGGTTAAATTATTATAGCAGTCATTAATGTACGCCTTAATCATTTTTATTACTACAAAATACTGTACCGCATTACAGTTAACAATACATCACACACGATACACGACACTGAACCAGTTCCAACAAGCCAGCAGTTCGTTATTAATTCGATTGTTTGGCTCTGGAAATAGCCTAGATGTTTCTTTAGAAATTTAATAAGTTTCTTCCATCTCCCACTTATAGAAAGGTAAACAGAGAACACCTAAGAAAATTTAAGAATTGTTTAATTATTTCATTCTTTTTAAACTTTGCATATTGAATAGCGGAACTTAACGCTGTACGTTGTATTATCTTAGTTGGGATAAGAATATTTTAAATAAAATCATTCAAGAATAAGGATGTCAAAATATGAACTGAAGGCAGGTAAGCACCCGTAAAATACTTCTAAGCTAATATTTGCCTTTTGATGTTAATATCAAAGCTCACGAAATAACTAACAGGCTAAGCGACCTTCGGGAAAATATCCTCGTAAGAGTTACAAAAGGCGGCCTAATCGATATAGAAAGAAAATATTACTCAATAAATACCTACTACCTAGTAAATGAGGTTCAAATTATGAACTTGACATTGTTAATAAGATAAATGTTATACATTTATAATTAAACTCGACAGACACTAAATCATGGACTAAAGCATTTTCTTACACTTTCAAAGTGTTCCACACTAAGAATAGAAAAATATTTTTTAGAACACGTATAAAAACTTGAATTTTTTTGGAACTAACAGCATAAATAAGTTTTAAAAAGCGAAAGATATAAGAATTTTAACCTAGGCTGATAAGAACGTTTGGCTTATTTGTCAGAGCGCTTGGAGCACTTAGAGAGGCGTATGTTCTAGTCCTGCTACGTTCTACTTTTTATGTATATGTTTTCTAAAAATAAAAAACCATGCTGCTCAATGATTTGAATTTTTTGAAATAAACATTCCCTCTAGGGAACTAAAAAAATATTACTTTTAAAAATTGATTCACTTTTTTTTATTTAGTACCCAAATGTAACCTAATAGCTTAGAAAAAATAATTAAATCATCAAATTTGTTATACAAATACAGTTGCATATATATGCAACTGTATTTGTATCAGAATGGATCCCTATTTATAAATAAAAATAACAAAAATTATGTTCATAAAAGAAAAGAAAAGAAAAGTTTATCATGTCTTACCAATAAACGTAAATCTTGGAGCTTGCATATCTTTTAGCGACGTAAAATTTCAATTTCGTGGACATGAATATCAATTTATATAGGGTATCGTATATTTTTCATACAAATTTATGATAAAATATTTGCTTTTATCAAATCTATAAAATTTAAGAAAGAAGAAGAACTTTTCTACTGTTCTCAGTATTAAATTTGTCCTTCGTTCTACTGCTTAAGAAAAACTCATAGTATAAGTTAATATATTTGTTTTAGAATACTTATCATCTTTTGATTTGATACCAATTTTTGTATAAAAATATGTTTTAAGTAAATATAAGTATTGTCAGCGTGTATAACAGGTTAACATATATGGACCATCTTACGAGGTCATTAAGTCTTTCACTAACAATCTCTACTGCACAATGGCGGAGACTTGACGTCAGAGTTTTCTTGAGATCGTGGGCAATTATTTCCGTTTTCCACATTTCATGGCTTAAATACCCTGAATGTAACAGGCTATATAAAGACATAAAACAAAAAAAACTTTTCTTGAGTAGAGTTGTAAATAGCTTTATTTAGAACAATAACGTAATGGTTTTAGTCAATCAATCGAATTCACTAAAGTGTGTGCAAAAAATATTTATACTTTTATGAAAATTATACAGAACAATCAAGATAGATTAAATTATTCTATTTTCATATTTTTCCTGTATGTTTTATCTTTCGTATTGAATAATATGAAGAAAACTACAGCTCGTATTATGTATTTTATTGAATTAATTTTTAACAATTGTAAAATTATAAAATATACTAATACTGTTGAGGTTGGAGCAGTGCCTGGGACTTGATACCACAGGAGTAGGTTTCAAGGGCCCCTTTACATTGCAATAACAGTCGCCTTTACTACTCCAACCCAATATAGCAAATTACTTCAAAGGAAATATCTACCCCCTCATATAACATTTGCTTACAAACATGGCTGCCTATCAAAGAAAAATGTTACCATAGCGACATTTAATAAGTAGTAAAAGAACTGTGGAATTCATTAATAGAAGAACTATGAAATCAATAAAATATTTCAATTCAAATGCAGTCTACATATATTATGAAAAAAATATATAGCCTAAGAAGACGAACATGAACACGGCCTACAAAATGGATTCTCCTGAGATTTGAAGTAAAATGTCACGATGAAACCGTATGGGAAATTAAAAAGATATCTTTTGAACTTTTTAATTTAATCTGTATTAGAAATTTCATAGAAAGTGTTGTTATCAGCTCGAGTTTATGTTTGTATGCATATACAAACGCATACAAACTGAGCCATTATTTCTTTTGTACAATCATACATATTGAAATATTCGAATAGGCATATTGTAATTATTTTAAGATTAATTCTTTTTTAGTACATTAAACTTATTATTTAAAGTAAATGAACTCAGCCTGTTTGAATTATCTGCTCGACGTAGATTGCCTCCAGGGCGTATCAAAGTTCTCCATTGCCGCATCCGGTCAAAGCCAGCAACCTCGTTCAGGTGGTCTTACTGAACTGCGGTCTCCACTTAAAGACCCATTTGCTCCAATAGCCATTAGTCGTTTAACAAGATTTTTGCCTATTGCTACTTCAACATAATTATCAGTTTCGATTTCAGTTATTCTGGATTTTTCTAGGTAATCTTCTTCATGATTTTATACCTTAATCAAACTCCAAGCATAGCTCATTCATTGTAAAATTAAAATGATTTTACCTATGTATATGATCTATATGAACAAAAATATTTTAACCGCTACATTATTCTATTGAAAAAAAGACAAAAAGCTTTATATATTTTTACACCTGAAAACATGTAAGCGCTTATGCTAAAAATATATATCTGAATTTACTTTTGAAAATAATATTTTCTCGTTCGTAAGTAGCTTTTCGATATGAAAATGATGAACATTTTTTCGATTTATTCCAATATAAATAGTTCCAATTTGAGTGGACTATCTAAACAGAATACGAACAAATAATATTTATTTTCGCATAATGCTGACGGAACGCTTCGATAACATGCTACGAGTAGAATAATCTCGTGCTTATTTTAATGTATCTTTAGTTAGAGGATCAAGAATTGTTGACTACGCTTATTGGCGATTTAAATTCTTATAGCAAGATTATTTAAAAATAGAAAATATTTTAAAGAAGTATTTTATAGAAAATCGATAGTCTTAGATTTTTATCGTTACCACCAGCTTGTGGTAGGTTAGTAGCTTGGTACCTACGAGTACATCATTTCGTGTTTCGAATGAGCAGTATGCTGTTGGCCCTAATGGCCTCTACTGCTTTGGAATTTGCGAGACCGAGCTAGAAGAGCTCTGTCCTTGGCTTACTATCTGCCAGAAATATACAAAGTCGTTTAGTTTCAGTTGGAATCTTATTTAAACAATCGTAGGAGATATATTAATTAATCAAGTAGTAGTTAAGTCAAGTACGTAAGTATGTTAGAGTAGTTTTTCCTTTGAAGTAAGGATATGGAAACAATAATACACGTTTGAAAGTGTTATTTCTATTATTATTAGTAATTTTTTAATTTCAATCAATATCTACTCATTAATTTCATTAATAAAATACCTATAGCAAATTATTTAGCCCAGCAATACCAAAATCGTATTATATATTAAACTGGTCTATATAAATATATGTATATAAACACATTATATTTTTTATCACAACATTTTCTAAGTTAAACCAGACAATGAGTGGTCTTAGAGGGTAGCTACTTAAAGGCGTGTGGTTGGCTTAAAGTGCTCTCAAGTAACGTACAATCTCGGTACAAGTATAAAATAAGAATCTATATATATTATACGTACATCGTACATAAACTTCTCACTTTGCTATGTAAAAGTATAATTAATTATTTTTACTTCTAGTAACAAGACAGTCTTAATAAGAAGAGAACGTGGTGCGTGGGATTTCCTTTATCTATCCTGCTATATACGGGGCACAATGGAATATAATATATTGCTATCAATCTAATGTAAAAGAGGGTAGATTATAAAGAGGCTCAAAATAAAAGTACATTTTAGTACAAAGTTTTATTCGTTCGTCCACTGCTACGTCTCAGACTAGATTGACATACCAAATTACAACAGTTTACAAGAAACCTTAGACAATTATATTTTTTAAGCGGGTAGATAACAATATAACAATATGACTCACTGACAAATATTGACAAGTCTCGACAAGTATACAAAATAATGTCTATACAATTATATGTAATTTATATAAACTCTAACAAGATGTAGGTGAAAAAGACAATAAAAGCAATAGAATTGTGTCAATCGAGGCAGTTGCTCGTAGGAATAGGCCGGTATTAGAAGGAAACTCATGTGAAGTATTGTTATTGGGCGATACATATCCCTTATTACAATTACGCAGCCGAGATCTTTTTTTAGTTATTTCTGACTGTTTTCACGCTGTTTCACGCCGTATCCCTAACGAGGTCGTTAGGGATTTAGCGTGAAACTAGTTAAAAGTAATTAAAAAGTTACTTATTTATTCGTTGATAATAATATTTCACGCCTAAGTCAACGATGCTAAATATGAATTGAAATGCTTAAATGATTTCAAATATTTGAAATATACAAAGCAGAACTAAGTTGGAGTTTAGTAACAAAATAACATTCTTAGATATAAATTATTTCACTAAGTACTAAGTAAGAATTGTTCTAAACAATGTCCCGAGCGAAAATATTTATTTAAATACAATAATTGAATTATGATTAAATTGTACAAAAATAAAGAAATTTAAGATTTAGTTTTTCCATGTGTAGTAAGATTTTTGGGAAATTTTACTTTAACTTTCTACTGTACGTTGTAGATTAAACGTTGCAAAATTTTTATATATAGATTGATTGTGTTAATAGATTTAGTTGATATAAAACGTGCGTTAGGTTTTATCATTCTTTCAACCTATAAAATATTATAGTAACTTTATGAAAATTACCCCATAAAACGTAGCAGATACTTCAAGCTAAAATTTCACGACTCAATAATGCAAGTATTGTAGATTCCCAAGAACAGTTCGGAAGAACCGAAGGAAGCTACGACAATGTTGCTTAGAAAAGTTTGCAATGATATTAAAATGTCTTACTAGCTTATAAAAGTTAATAAGCTTTTTGACGTGAGCATCAGTAGTATTTATTTCACAAATAATCATAATTATACATAAATATACATAAATACAGTATAATTTAATTAAAATTAAAAAGCGGTTTTACTTAATAGTTGTATATGTGACGGTCTATCAGGCATAGCGAAGTAATCAGAGAGAACGTAGTGATATGACACTCCGTTTCGTTCAATTTGAATTGAATGATAGTGTATTGAATAGCGAACTCAACATCACCTTTGGTCTACCAGGACGAAAAAAATAAAATAATTTAAATAAAATCAGTCCCTCGAGTGATAATCGAACCCACAACCACCATGATTAAAGTGAGACATTCACTGCAATACGATGGCCTTTAATAATGCTATATTTGTTTTCATTAATAATACGTATTAACCGTAACATTTAATTATTAATAGTGAAACTTAATTTAATGTTTAGTTTTTATATCAGTTTTTGTTATACAAATTTAATTTCGTTCTATATTTTATAAAATGCCAAATAACTGGGATAAAAAGCTAAAAAGATCATTTCCAACATTGTTAGAACTCTAAGAATTTATGTGAAGATAAATCGTAGTTTGAGTTCAGAGTCATTTATTCTGCTCAGGTACAGTAGGAAATACAAAGTTGTATAGGTGTTCGGGATTAGTCTTTGCTATATATTTGGGATTAAAAAGAAAGAAAATTAGATTTATTTTTGCAAGACGATGCAGTTTCAAACGTAAAGTAAAGGTATTATACACCAAAAATAAATATAAAATATAACAATATTGATAGAATCATGTATAAATCAATACAAAGGGCGGCCTTATTACTAAATGAGCGACTGTATATTCTTTTATCTTAATATTTTTTGCAGTAGATAAGATTTTTTGTATCCTGCATATTGCAGGGGAGAGGTAACCTAGTGTTAAGACACTCCGTTACCCACTTTCCTCTAAATTGTTGAGGCATTGCTCGGAACTCAACGCCGCGCTTTGTCTTGTTGTCAAAACGAAGAAATGAAAATATTAATAAGTATAAATTCATTTCTCCTATTCATTCTCGACCCAACTATTCTTCGTTATTTTTTATATCATGAGCTTTTTCCCGCCTATAATAAACACAGAGACCCTCGTATTGACATACTTCATTCTCCACTTTCTGCCAGAATTCGAGACACTGCGTGTTGATTAGTGAAAGTCAATGCCGCACTTTGTCGTCTAGAGTGGGGAAACGTAAATAATAATTTATTCCCTCGAGTGGGGTTCAAATATCACAGCAATCACGTTTTCAATCTGTTTCACTATTATACCATGGCACATATCACTTATAAATATATACATTCCAAGGTTTTCCGAGTATTTTTTTAGATTGGTATATTTCTTCATCTACTGCTAGACGAAGACAGCCAGAATTGCACGATTTCGAGACGTTGCGTGTTAAGTGGCGGAACCCAACGCCGCGCTTTAAGGATACTTTCTTCAAAATGATCATTTCAAAATTGTAGGTTATATATTCGGTTTACTCAAGTAATTGCGTGTTAAACTATTTAAGTGCTGAATATTGTACTCAGTAAGCAAGGAAATGAAGGTGTGCATTAATGATGACTTATGAACTTGCCACATTTGTTTTCTGTTCTTCGTTCATTTTTCACCCTTTTTCCCCATAACAGGAAAAAGACGTTGTTTCAAGACATTTCGTTCTTTACTTTCCATTCAAATTCCAGATATTTCGTTGTTATAAACGCCGTGATTTATCTTACCAGTCCAGATTCAATGAAAATATTTTATAATATCTTAACTTTTCAGAATAATAATCAAACCCACATCGGTACCAATAAGGTTATCTACTACTTAACGTTAAAGATCATAATATAGTTTTTTAATAAAACATTAAAAAGTTCTTTTCACCTATGTTTTTACGATAAATGCTCATATTTTAATTTTCTATTAAGCTGTTCAAATTCACTCACTCTGTTCAGTTTTAATACTAATTCCACTTGTTTATAAATAATCATTTGAATCAAATAAATATATTTAATATTAAAACGTAGGTTATTTAATAGGCCTTGATAAATAGGCGTTATAGAACTGTAGTGAAAATGAAATATATCGAATATAATTACACAGAATGCTGTACACGTGTTTCATCAACGCGCCCTATTAAGACTACCTTGAATAGTACGTGCTAAGCCCATATGGAAGATTTATTACAATTTATACATCTGTAATTCATGGTTCTTGTTGTGTACTTTTACACTAAAAGAAACTGATAAAAAATGTATTATTTTTGTCACTATTAGTACGACGTTAGTATAATTAATTGGTAACGAGGTAGAGAGCGGTGTTGACTTCATAATTCAGTGTAAAGTGGGGAACGATTTTTTTAATAGGACTCCATTCCTATTAAAAAAATCGTCCTAAAACTAAGTTTTATGTCCTTTATAAAATACTTCAATATATGTAATAACTGTAGAAGGTAATAATTTAACTGCCTTATTCAACTATTAAAAACAGAAATTATAAAAACACTAGCGACCCCCTTGCGGCTTCGCCCGCTTTTACTACTGGATTATTCATATAATGTATGTTTGCAAAGTACATAAGATAATGTGAAAATTAATTAAACTCTAATGCAAACCGCATTTTCGTAGTTTCAATAAGGATTTTCCAATTGTTTTACACAGCAAGGATTTTTTAGTAGGTACCGTAATTTTAAATCTGTGCTACTAATCTTTTCAAGTACTTATTAAAATATATTTAAATGACTATTTTTAGATAGTTAAATGACTATTTTTAAACGGAAGAAATTATAAGCAAACGCCTACCTACTAATAACTACTATAAAAAATATGAAACCAAATATATATAATAATACATTCAACTCCAATTATCCAATACGTGCAAACGCATCTAAATCTTCGTTGCTTCGTCGTTGTTGGTATATAGGCAGGCGGCTTTTTTTTTTCGAGCTTGTGGTTAATGCTGAAAAGGGTATTCTGTCCCTGATGAAAAGCAAGCACTACGTGGCTGCCTGTGAGGAAAATTAAATAGAATGCATCGGCCAGGAATCGAACCCGTGCCGCCCGCGTGGCAGGCGAGCATTCTACCACTGAACCACCGATGCGTGTAAGGCAGGCGGGCGCGGCGGACGCATGGCGAGTGGCGAGCCGTTTCGCAGCAAGGATTTTTTGATATTGTAACAACTTCTAAAGTACTTATTAAAATGAAAAACAGTAAAAGACAGTTTTGATCTACATTAAATGGCCAACGTAACTAATATACTTATTTATATGCTGAGAGTAAGGGATAAGTGAAACTTGACTCGATACAATTTATGTGTGAACGGCGTAATGTGTTAACAATTAAATGCGTTTTTCTCTAAAACTATTCGCAATTTCGAAATTGTGTAAAAAGCAAATTTTATCTTCGTTTAACGTAGAAATTTAATAAAATATTTTAAAGGATAAGGATTAATACCATTATGGAAAAATATCCCTCACAATAAAAAAAATATTGAAATGACAATTTTTAGACAGAAATATGATCACTACACATTATTCTTAAAAGATATGAATATGCTATCGCGGACTTTTTTGTAGATCTTATTAAGAGGAACAATACTCTAGTACATTTTTTTCATGTAGTACTTACCATTAAAGCAGCGCATGCGCGAAAGTGTCTCAACGGGTAGGACTTTAGACACATTTATCGTATTTATGTTAATTTACATAAGAATTTACTAATAATAAACTAAATATAAACCTTCCCTGAGAAATACTCGACCTAATGGTGAAAACCGCATTAAAATCCGTTGGGTGGTTTAGAAGAAGAAGAGTTAGAAAGTTCAGACAGACACAAAAAGCGACTTTGTTTTATAAGATACTAGCGACCCCCTTGCGGCTTCGCCCGCTTTTACTACTGGATTATTCATATAATGTATATTTGCAAAGCACTTAAGATAATGTGAAAATTAATTAAACTCTAATGCAACCCGCATTTTCGTAGTTTCAATACGTATTTTCCAATTGTTTTACTCGGCAAGGATTTTTTAGTAGGTACCGTAATTTTAAAACTGTGCTACTAATCTTTTCAAGTACTTATTAAAATATATTTAAATTACTATTTTTAGATAGTTAAATGACGATTTTTAAACGGAAGAAATTATAAACAAAAGCCTACCTATTAATAATTACTACAAAAAATATGAAACCAAATATATCGCGCTGAAATAATACATTCAACTCCAATTATCCAATACGTGCAAACGCATCTAAATCTTTGTTGCATTGCCTCTATAGCGGGCGGGTTTTTTTTGAGCTTGTGGTTAATGCTGAAGAGGGTATTCTGTCCCTGATGAAAAGCAAGCACTACGTGGCTGCCTGTGAGGAAAATTAAATAGAATTCATTGGCCGGGAATCGAACCCGGGCCGCCCGCGTGGCAGGCGAGCATTCTACCACTGAACCACCGATGACTGCTCATGACGCGCTTGTATAAGCAAAACGTCGCGGGGCGCGTTTCGCAGCAAGGGTGTTTTGATATTGTAACAACTTCTAAAGTACTTATTAAAATGAAAAAACAGTAAAAGACAGTTTTGATCTACATTAAATGGCCAACGTAACTAATATACTTATTTATATGCTGAGAGTAAGTGATAAGTAAAACTTGAGTCGGCACAGCTGATGAGTCAACGGCGTGATGTGTCAATAATTAAATGCGTTTTTCTCTAAGACTATTCGCAATTTCGAAATAGTGTAAAAAGCAAATTTTATCTTCGTTTAACGTAGAAAATTAATAAAGTATTTTAAAGGATAAGGATTAATACCACTATGGAAAAATATCCCTCACAATAAAAAATATATTGAAATTACTATT
>JAEBDU010012323.1:0-19986 GCA_016802625.1 Heliconius numata | reverse complement strand
ACGAAGACGACGACAATGAAGATGTTGTTAAACGGTCTCGTCGTTCATTCAGACAAAATTCCAATGATGACGACGAAGATGATGATGATGACGACGACGATGAGGATGTTGTAAAAAGGTCAAGTCGTTCAGTCAAACAAAATTCCGACGATGACGATGACGAAGATGATGACGATGAACAACCAGAAGCAGATAGATTTTTCCAAAGACTGCTTAGAGTATTGTCTTAAGACGTTTGGCAGTTTCATTTCAAAAGTACCTCCGACTGGAGTGCCCACTTGAAATGTAGAACGTAGATTTATTTAAATTTATATTTAAAATTAGACATAAGTGGTGCAAGTAGACGTTTCACTTTGTGCAATTTTGTAAATAACTGACGTGAATGTGTATTAAATAACAAATTAACACAATTTTTTTTTATTTGTATTACTTAATCTTATAGTCCTATGATGATAAACTGTATAGAATTATAGCATTTTTTCAATAGAATTAATAACAATATAATGCATATAATTACGAAAAATGGAGTGTTCAACATTCATTTCTAAGCTTAAAATATAAAAGTAATAAGGAGTTAAAAACAAAAAAAAACACATATCATCTGGTTTTCTCAAGGCCTGGTCTCAATAAAACTTGTCGTTTTATGTCTACGTATCTACCACATAGAGGATAGAAAAAAGGATATATCATTAACATCCCATTCATCATATTAAGTCTAATCAGAAGCGTCGTCGTCGTTATAATTTATTTATATAAAAAAAATAATTATTTAAAATCAGACAATGAAATTCAATATATACCATTTCAGAAATAAAATCTAACCTCACGCTGTATCCCTTATAATATAACAGGATAGACTGAACGAAGAAGTGAAAATAATATCCCCTATTCGGAATCGAACCCATGGATATTGCGTTTACAGTCAGACGCTGTAAGGCTGAGCCATCTCTTAAATATACAAAAACTCATATTTATGTACTTAGTTTTTATTTATGTATTTAGTTATAAAAAAAAATTTACAAGTCACATTTTATTAATTTAGACTATATGAATTACTAGCGGTCCGCTCGCGGTTTCACCCGCGTGAACTATGTTATTATTAATTTGCGTCTCCATGGCTACGTCCTAGTGACGTCTATGCAAAATTTGAGACTCCTAGCATTTGTAGTAACGAAGTTTCATACAAACTTTCGACCCCACAAACAACCCCTTAGAAATCGAATATTGCAAATTCCCGTCTTAGCGAGCACCTACGTCCTATAAGTAACTCCTATGCAAAATTTGAGATTCCTAGCACTTGTAGTTTCTGAGATTTCGTGATGAGTGAGTGACCTTTCGATTTTATATATATAGATTACGTCCTACGTCAATAATTTCGAAATACATTCGGGGAAAAAATAAAAATATAGGTCCCAACACAAAGGGTAATAAATAAAATCAAAAGCCATAATCAAATTTTAGCAATTTATTACATCATTATTATACAAAATAAACCTCAAATACAATAATAATAGTATAAGTAACACAACCAAAGCAAAACATTAGACATTGGATCTGAAAGTTCGACATATTCCAGTAGCCGTACAGTAAATGCACAATACAGATTAATTATTTTTCTAAAACGTATAAAAATTTTAACACACCGGGATTTGAACCCGGGCCTCTTTGAATCCGCCCAAGTCATACGCTCTTTTAATAATCTGCGTATGGCTTAGTGGTCAGAGATACGTTCAAATTTTTATACGTTTTCTAAAAAAAATTTCTATTCTTAGCGTGGAATAACACTTTAAAAAATGTAAAAAAACAGATTATTTAGTTATTTACTTCTATAATATGACTCGTTAGTTCTACTCATTGGCAGTTATCGATACTGGCACCGAATCGATGCGAACGAAGCGATTATTTAAAGCTTAGTTACAAAAATAAACATCTATAATGTATACAGCAATAGCAATAAATAAAATAATAATTGTTACTGAATATTATCATCATACTAGGAGAGTCGATTGGTTAGTTAACGATTTATTTTGACAAGAAAAATCGATTATTCATCGATATGAATTTGTGTATAAGTTAAAATCGCAATTTCGTATTTTAGTCAGATAAAAGTGAAGTCATTGAAACATTCTATTTAAACATCGGTTAAAATCACTAGAGATGTTAAAAAAATTGTATATTAAATATTTCGAGATACTATCGTAATTATTATGTGCTAGTCATTTGTAACTTGGTCCTAGCTCGGTATAAAAGTAGCTAATGAGTAGATTAGATATGTGATGTGTTAAGTATAGAACATTCTGTGACCTGGAAATATGAACCCGCGACCGACGCGGAACAACAAACGACCGGAAGACTGTTTATTTTGATTATAATATAATAATAATAAAATTACCAACAAATTCGGTCTAGTTATTTTCGAAATATAAATAATATTATAAGATATCACATTTTTATTCATATTTCCAATCGTCACAGATTAAAAAAGCCTACCCTAAAGCGTATATAATAGTACAAGTTATCTAGCATTTTACAAACGATATTCATACATTGACCAGATACGTTCCTATATATTTGCTTAGTGTTGTTACAGGGACGTTACGAAACTGTGTAACTATAACCGAAACTATCGAATACTCGAAATAAAATACTATTTTTAATCGTAACCGAATCCGCTATTAAAGTTTCGGATAATTTCGTACATGGGTGGGGTCTAAGTGAGACTTATAGAGGCAATTAGCGATAAATACGAATAAATTTTGTTACTAGAAAAAGATAAACAACAAATATCACAAGCGAAACAGATGACACCGTTAAAAGAACTCAAAAAAAAAAAACAGTTTCAAAACAGATTTTTAAAAAGACAAATCTCAAATATTCGCAATTGAAATTATCCGAAAGTGAGGAATAATCCGAAATAATTTTATATATGTAAGTGAAACCAATATAGTATTATTCTTATATCCGTATCCGGATTCTAAACGTTACATGCGTAATTCGTAACATCCCTAATGTTTGAATAAAACAGCCACATTTAGAAAAACACTAGAGCGCAATACAAAAATATCACTTTCAACATTGTATTGTCAAATCCATGCGTTAAATATTTTTTTAAAAAGTTACAAAAGTTATAATAAAAAAATATAATAAATAAATAAAAAAAACAAATCAGAAAGTTTAGTGAAAAAACAAAATGAAGAAAAAAACACAAATAAATAAATTAATTTAAAATAAAATAATAAACAATAAATGAACAAGTAAAATAAATAAAAAATCTCATGCTATGGATGCGACATACAACGCAATAAAAATTAATTCCATACATTTCCATACATCAAATCCTCAACATTTTCATACATGAAAAATATCACGTTAACGAATACATTCGGTTATTACAAAAAATGTTCCATCGTTATATTTAAAGCGTGATTTCAATTCAATCAGTAAAAAAGTACGAAATTGTTGTACAAAAGGACCTCCAATTTATTATGGAGGAATGTTTTAGATAGTTCTCGAATGTTCTAAATGGTTCTCGAAGGATCCGCGTTGGCGGTTATTTTTCTTTCCATATAATATCCGCTGATGGGTCAAAATAGGCCCACATCTTTCTTCATGTTGGTTTGCTTCCAAGCGGGTAGAACATCGAACTCTTCTTTGGTCATGCCGAACGCCTCCTGTAATTATTAAATCAGTGTTAATAAGTAAACGTTGTGCGTATCTTAGGAAAGTAATTAAAATTTATAACAAATTCTTATTACTTTCATTCTTTATAATGAACAATATATATACACGATGCAATAAAGTGCATCGTGTATAAGTGCGTCTGTCTATTTATATATGAATGCTTTATTAAGTGACAAAAAAATAATAATAAAGCAATAGTTCTATTTTTCACATCAATACTGAAGATAACTTGATCAAAATATATGAATATTGAAGTTTCCAAGTTGTTCAATGTTTTCTGACTATAACTGGATTTAAATAAAAAATATGTAATTTGAAAGATGGCAACGCATGCTATAACAGTAAGTGCAAGTGTAACAAGCATAATTATGATTAATGAAGTAATAGCGGTGTGGAAATTTTGGCTTTGGCAGTCTCAATTTTTGCTAAAAATTAATATAGCGTGAAGGTATTGTAAAATCTAATAAGTCATGCTCGCGTAAGTCTGACGACGTGATATATACATATAATAAACAAATCTATCAGAGAATTAATAATGTTAATTAAAAACAAACAACGAAACATATTATGTTGAACAAATATTGACTTACACACGAGAACACACATACATATAACAAGCCCTAAATGCGATTACACCACACTACTTATAGTGACACTAAAATAAGTCACTGCATAGTCGATGAGTTGTGACCGCCCTGAAGTTAGGTATTCTAAATATTTGCGCATTGGTAACTCAAGAGGAAGAAAAAAGTAATAATATTCCTACAATCAAATCTGCGGAGTCATCCACAACTAACTTCAAGGCGGCCACAACATAACCTATAATAATGAACAATTCATGCATGCACTACGTGTGTAGTCGCGGAACAAGTACCAAGAAATCAGCAGCGGTGAGGTGTCTCTCCAGGTGGTGGGGGTCCACGTGATCGGGCAGGGGGCGTCGCTGCAGCGCGGCCAGCGGCAGCACGGCGTCGCAGCTGGTCAGCCGCGACAGTTCCACGGTGCCGAGGAGCGCCTCGCCGGCTTTGTACCCGTGCTGTGTGTGGGGATAGAAGGCGTGCTCTAAGCTATTTTTTGTATTGTACATATATTTTTACATTGTGTAAGGATTGTCGAATCTATAGCATATAGCGTAAGGAAAAGAAGACAGATTTACGTTTGTTTCTGCATAGGCAGTGGGAACCAATGTTTTCAGATAACATTGTACTTTGGGTGGCGAAACTAAACGCCGTGCTATATCTTGTAACCTGAGCGAGAAAATAATTCATACCCCCGATTGACGATAGAATCCACAACCGTCACATAATATAATAGGTGATTTTTTATATATGTGTGTTTTTATAAATGACTTGATATAGAAATTTCAAAATAAATTCATGTTACAATAAATAGTATTAATAATTGATATTAACTATTAGTACATTTTTTCTTTGTTGTAATTTAATAATTATTACTTTTTAAAACAATATCATGAAATTTTGGTGCAATGTGCGTCACCGATATCCATTTTAAGCATAATAATAATATATTTACAAAATCTCTTTTCCATTCCATTATAAAGCCTTCACCAAATGTCTTAAGAATACATATACTTACTCATTAGTTTTAACTGTATTTAAAGGTAAAGTTATGTTAAAATATTTTTATATTTATACTTTATTTGCTACATAATTTTTTTCGCACGACAGGGTAGAAAATAATTAGATTGTCACTTAAGTGGATTTGAAATCTATGACCATCACGTTATAGACGCTTCATACAAAAATGAAATTATTACCACCACAAATAACTCTATATTTTTTTTAAATCAAATTATTACTGACAGCAATTTTTTTATATTAATATAATATATATTATAAATATTTATAAAAACTCACAGCAATATTAGCATCAGCGGCTTCATCGTGTTCCAGCCATACATCAAACAGGTGCGTAAAGGCCAGGGGTTCCAAGCCAGCTGCAACCACCCTCACGTCAGGTTCACCCCCAACACCACCAGCACCCCCTGGATCTCTAGAGATGCGATAGTAGGCTTCGGCTGTACGTAATGCGGCAGCTCGCATCGCTTGCCAACGTGCTGCGAATGCTCCAACACCTGTGTGTTGTTAAACATAATAGTAGTTTTTAGTGATGTACAGGAATGCTAACAAAAGTATAAGTATGGATACGAGAGATATTAAGGGTAGAGATGCGCGGATAGGGAGGTTATCTTTCTAACTCAATCGATAAGGCTGCATGTGACTGACAACCCATAAAAAATCAGTACATTACCAGCTACCTTAATCTAGGGCTATTTTAAGTTTACTGAAAATCTTCTAAGTGCTAATATCATCTTATAATTTTCCACACAAACTAATATCAGCTGATGTCATTTGAATGGATATGAACTCGATACTCGTTTTTTATATCCGCCAAAAAGGTCAAGGATAAGAATACAGAGACGTATATTTTTCTCCTTCGAATATCCGGGATATGAATGAAACAGATGTCTCACACTTCACTCGTAGTGTAAAGACATGGTGCGCATGAGACTGCGTTTGTCTGTTTACACTATAGCCAACGTGTTAATGAATGAGTGATTGTATGGAATGAGCGAATATATGAAGGAAGTGTCTATAACCGCATACACAACAGCGATAGACAAACGTATAGGTCATGTAGGATTGTACGCATCTTGGAAGTGTAGGGGAATTAAGGAAGGATTTCTCAAAATTTCTACGGGAGGACGAAATTTTAAATTTTACAGTATAGGCTAGGTTTCAGTCTACTAATAAAAAATAAACAAAAATGAATCATACCGTTCCTCTCAGCGGGGTCGAGGTCGTTCGCGTCGCGCGGCCACCACCCCTGCCACACCCACACGCGCTTACCATCGTCTAGCAGGAATAACGCTGGAAATACAAACCAAATATTCAAACCAATTAATCATTTAGTATACGCTACAAATATATATATTAGTATGATAAAGATATATTGAGTGATACAGCATCTCACTGTGAACGCAACAGTTGAGAGTTGGATTCCCACTCGAAGTCGATAACAAGAGTTGAATAAAAAGGTTGAAAAGTCTTATTTCCTAGGCAATGTGCAATGTTTAATACAGCTACAGCACTACATATATTTTAATAGGCCTTAACTAGTTAAAAAATATAAAAAAATAACGAACCGGGTTGCGAAGCCGAATACAGCTCCTTTTGTTCAAAAGGGAAGGGTGTCACCAGCTGCTCGTGTCTCAACGGCGACAGCACCTCGTTCGCTTCGAACTGACCGCCCAAGTCCGTGAAATGGAACAATCTAGGCGTTATATCACCACAATCCTTCCCGCCGTTCAATACCGAATTATAATATTTATTGGTAACCCCCAAACCATCTAAAAACTCTTTACTCTCCTCCCCCTCTTTAATTTCTTGTATTTTCACATTACCATTGAGTAAACTTGATTGTTTCGAGATCAATTTGTTAGCTAATTCGATGGCTATTTGTTTAGTATGTTTTAAACTACGAGATCCGTGCCAAATGTACAAACAATCTTTTTCCGTATCGACTAGAACTAATGAACCCCGACTCCTCAACTGTCGTACAGAACACGGCACCTGAAGTAAATAAGCTTCATTCGATATATTTCCACGAGTAACAAACAATTTGTATCTACTCTTATCCGTGCCCTTCTTTCCTTGGTGAATGACAAGTTTTCCTTGGAACAGGTTTAGGAAGGCAGGGGGCTCGTTTCCTTGAGCCACACGCACTTGAGGACCTTTTTCTTTATCTAATTCAACTGTAAGTAAAGCTGCGGCGCCTTTTTCGTTAGACGACGCGTCTTTTCCTTGCCAACAGAAATAAGCGCATCGATCACGACCAGTCAAATTATGCTTAGATGGTTTCCCATTCAATTCCCGGCCAGTAACCGTGATTTGATATTCCCATCTGATAATATAACTGTCCCCGGAGAAAAATTCCCCAATTTCCTCTTCGTCGTCAACTTTTTGGTAATCATATTCTTGTATGACCCATTTGCAAACGGATTTAGTTTTGATATCGTAATGTCTCATTGAATCTTTGTCATAGTAATGAGTGCCACGACCTATGTGAGAACCTTCGAGCACTAGATCTGGGTCTTGATAGTCATTGGACCACATCTCCTCAGCATCACATGGCGTTATTTCTATAGAGTTAGATTTATTTTCTTGTGGTTTAACTTTAATCACTCGACTATAATCGGGCCAGTCGATGAATTTCTCTTTGAATAAGATAGTTTCCATGTGCTGTGAAACTTTGGACAAAATAGTCCATTCCGGTCGTTTATTGCTTGATTTATAAGTAGTATTAGCTTCATCTCTAGCACCTTGGAATTCGGCGGCATTTAATGGATTTATATGACATTCTTCATAATTGTAACCCTCATCAAATAACTCTTGAGCTAGTTGCGCTGCTTTCCTTCGACTTTCTAAGGCAACATTCTTGCCGTACCAAATATACATTTCCGAGCCAAAGTCAAAAACGATGACTTTTGATTGGTGTAACATCGCTATTTTGGGTAACTGACCCCAATATTCCTTTATCGGTACTAATTCGTCATCTATGACTTCGTAGCACATGTTAGTTTGTACGACACAGGTTTCAAATATTTCATCTTCATCAGCCAAACCTGTTTCTATAGGTTTATAATTTTCAATTCCTTCAGTAACACCTAGTAATGACCAGAATTGATTCCAATGCTTATTTGAGAAATTTTTGGTTTGCTCGTCAATTTTAATGAGACCGTTTGAGCTTTTGCAACCGAGATCTTTTGTGTTTTGTATGTGTTGTGCGATATCTGTGCTTCGGTTTCTAGAACAAGGATATTTAGTACATTAACATATGGTATATTGTATATTTGTCAAATAATAATTCGAGATAAAAACAAAGAAAATATGATTATTACAAAATGATATTATAATTGATTTTAAATGCTTATTAATTATGTTATCTTTTTACATAAATATATAAAATAGGTTTTAGCTTACTAGACTCCTACTATTTAATATGTACACTTATATAAGTATATGTTACTTTGATTTCAAACTATCAATAATAACATATATACAACATTTTACCTTTCAATAACATTGGCATATAAACCAATATAAAGGAACAGTTGATCAGGAGTGACCAAAAGGAAGCAATCACCGCGGTTCACACTAGTATGGATGGGCTCCACTAGCCGTGTCTGAAATTAAAAAGAAATAAAGTTTTTAGAATTTGGATATAAAGAAAATAAAAAAAAAAACGGATTTTAATAATACAACAAACTTATCCTTTCATGTCATAAAAATTTATCCTATATCTTATAAAAAAAAGTCGCTTTTCGTGTCTGTCTGTTGTTTCTAACTCTTCTTCTTCTAAACCGCCCAACGGATTTTTATGCGGTTTTCACCATTAGGTCGAGTATTTTTCGTAGAAGGTTTATATATAGTTTATTATTTGTACATTCTTATGTAAATTAACATAAATACGATAAATATGTATAAAGTCCTACCCGTTGAGACACTTTTGCGCATGCGCTGCTTTAATGGTAAGTACTGCATGAAAAAAATGTACTGGAGTATTGTTCCTCTTAATGAGATCTACAAAAAAGTCCGCGACAGCATATTCGTATCTTTTAAGAATAACGTGTAGTGATCATTTTTCTGTCTAAAAATAATAATTTCAATATATTTTTTATTGTGAGTCATATTTTTCCATAATGGTATTAATCCTTATCCTTTAAAATACTTTATTAAATTTCTACGTTAAACGAAGATAAAATTTCCTTTTAACACTATTTCGAAATTGCGAATAGTTTTAGAGAAAACCGCATTTAATTGTTGACACATCCCGCCGTTGACACATCAGCTGTATGTTACTCAAGTTTCACTTATCCCTTACTCTCAGCATATAAATAAGTATATTAGTTACGTTGGCCATTTAATGTAGACCAACACTGTCTTTTACTGTTTTTCATCTTAATCAGTACTTTAGAAGTTGTTACAATATCAAAAAATACCGCACCCCGCGACGTTTTGCTTATACAAGCGCGTCCGCCGCGCCGCCTGCCTTATACGCATCGGTCGTTCAGTGGTAGAATGCTCGCCTGCCACGTGGGCGGCCCGGGTTCGATTTCTGGTCGATGCATTCTATTTAATTTTCCTCACAGGCAGCTACATAGTGCTTGCTTTTCATCAGGGACAGAATACCCTCTTCAGCATTAACCACAAGCTCGAAAAAAAAACCCGCCTGCCTCTATAGCAACGAAGACTTAGATGCGTTTACACGTATTGGATAATTGGAGTTGAATGCATTATTTCAGCGTGATATATTTGGTTTCATATTTTTTGTAGTAGTTATTAGTAGGTAGGTTTTGGTTTATAATTTATCCCGTTTAAAAATAGTCATTTAACTATATTTTAATAAGTACTTGAAAAGATTAGTAGCACAGATTTAAAATTACGGTACCTACTAAAAAATCCTTGCTGTGTAAAACAATTGGAAAATCCTTATTGAAACTACGAAAATGCGGGTTGCATTAGGGTTTAATTAATTTTCACATTATCTTAAGTGCTTTGCAAATATACATTATATGAATAATCCTGTAGTAAAAGCGGGCGAAGCCGCAAGAGGGTCGCTAGTTATATATAAGTTGTAATGTCGCTATTGTGTATGTTTTGTTATTCAAATCGTTTTTTAATATAATATTTGTGTAACCTTTAAAAATATTCTTTCAAAGTGAATACAATATCCAGATCAAAAAAATATAAAGAAAAGATAATTAATAAGAAAAAAATATAAAGAAAATCGATCATTCAATTCAATTTCAGTGTGCTAGACGAGTTATGGCCATAACTTGTCTAACACACTGAAGTTAGTTGTATTTAAGCACGCGGACACAGTCGCAGGTAAAAGCTTGTATACAATATGAATACATAATAATATATTTGTAATAATTAACCGCCCACGTGCAAAATTAACGTAAGGTAACACGTAGTATGTAATAAAATACTTCCTCGTGCGTACGTAATAATAATATACATAAATTTATTGTTATATTATTCTTATAAAACCTTGTAATTATGAAAGTATTGAATGTCACACTTGCATTAATTGTGTATCGTTTTTTATTTATGTTATTCTTTTCTATTTCCGTCTTTTGTAGTTTATAGCAAAATGTGTTTATATTAATTATTTTATTTTATATAAATTATATAAAAATCTAAAATTAAATGAATGAAAGGTTGAATTATTATATTTAAATTATAATAAAAGAATGTTTTAATAATAAAAAATAAAACTAACCTGAACCCGCCGTCTCCCTTTAACCTGCAATAGCATAACCGGCTTCGTCCCGTGCACGGGCGCATTTGTGGCACTTTTCAATGCTACGTTGGAGAAATCCTCTTTGGAAGCTAATGCTGCTAGCGCTTCGGCAGCTAGGCCGCAGTTTGAGGTTACTGTGGAACAGAAATTATATATTAGTATTTTTAAGGCTCCTACAATATAAAACTTATATAATAAAAAATATGTATATAAGTTAACTTAATGACTGGTATAATATACGCTTCATATTTTTTCCTGCATAGTGAAGCATGCAGAGGAAACCTATAGTTAAGGGACCCAGAGTGTCTCAACACTACGTTTCATCTGCCTACTCGTCTACACTTGGTATATACAAAAACTAAAAAAAACAAATACGTTTAAAAATCGTACTTTTCTCCCGCAACATCTGGTCGCGCACTGTGAGCGGCTGAGCGATATATTCTTGTCGGAGGTCGGTCCGAGCGGCGAGCGCTTTGAGCGGATTCCGTGAGGCGGCGTGACGTCGCTCTCGCTTCGCTCTGCGCGCCCATTCACTTGCCAATCTGTGAAAAAAATTTTTTTTTATTATATTTTGACTGAAAGAACGCTATTTTTTTATTCTATTTTGTTTTAATTCCATTAAAATTTCACTAAAAAAGAAGCTCTAATATACTTACAATTGTCTCGACCCGCTATCAATGGCGTCCAAATCGACTTCAACGTCATCTGACTGTGTTTTCTCATGTTGTAGCGCGGGAGTGAAAAACGCTTGGAAAGTTTCATCGTCCGCCCGCGGAACACGAACTTGGCTACCTATCTTCTCTACACCTGATATTTCTTCTTCTAAATTGGACAAAATATAATTATTCATTTTTTTACTTTCACTGTATCCACACTTATCCTACATATAGCAAGCAGGTTGCTTTCCCCCTGAATGCGGGTTAAGAGTTACTTGGCGCGCTTTGTCTACCCAAAGCGGGGAAAATAATATAATTGATTTTGCGGAGTGGGAATCGAACCCACAATCATCAAGTTTACAATCGATAATGCTATTCTACCGCACACATCAGAGAGGAGAACTTTTGAGGCACTACGTGTTGAGTAGTGTATCTCAATAAATCTATGCCTCGTTACCAAAACGAGTAAATGAAAATATTATAAATTTCAATCCCCAAATGGGAGTCGAAGCCTCAACCGTCGCGTCTATAGACGCAGGCTTGTGCCCCTGCGTCACGCGGCATCAACTGTATATTACTTTTCTTTGCAATGTTATCATTCTGAATCACTTAGTGAATCATTTTAAATATTTTTGGCAATACATTGCAATCATTTGTTGGCGAAAGGGAATATTATTTAAAGGTTTCATTGTTCATTAATTAAGATTTTAATAATATTACGGTGACTCACAAAAAGTGATGACTCCATAGTTGGGACACGAATGACTAAAAGTTACGATAATGATTGTTCATTTTTAATATTTCGTTTAAATAATCTTATTTTTCTCTATAAAATTAAAAATATAAAATTTACAACTTTACTATATTTGAATCTTCCAATGGCGTTTAAACTACCGAGGTTGTGTATAATTAATCCATATTAATATTATCAATAATATTATATTATCAATACATATATGACTATAAATCCCATAAAAAATTAAATCATTTTCTAATAAGAACTGCACGTAAAACATAAATGCACATACTTATGTACCCATCATTGTTAATATATAGACTATTTATAAAATACTTACTCTCATCAACTCTACTGATGCTCTCACTAACAGAATGACTTCGTTTGAACGATTCCCTATCGATCTTAGGCGTTTCTTTAGGCTTGTTGTCCACCACTCCGCTCATAACCGCGCACGATGCTGACCGGAGTGGTCCTGAAGCGAACCCATTTGTAGGGGAGGTTGGGGCTTTACGGGATCTGTTGACAAAAAAATAACATTTGTATAATTTTATATGTATTTATAGAAATGTATGTGTAATTAAGCGTGTGACTGTTTTGAAAAGCGAAATTAATATGCATTTTTTATATATAAGTAATATATTTAATTTCGATGACGCTTTAGATATAGAGCACAATCGTAGAACAGTAAAAGGTTAGAACCATTTAAGGTAACATCAGTTGGTCGGATAGAATGCGATTAAATCTTTATTTGGTTATATAAAGTTAGTGTGTGGTCACGCAACAGCATTGTCAACGGATGTACCGCATTACGTGGACCGAGTCGCCTTGTCATTTAATTCAATTAATCAATTGCTCGGCGATGAAGGATAATATCGATACAAACTTATTCGATATTATTTTCTACGGCCTCACCCCATATGCCTTTCAAATTTTCTTATGTTAATTTAGTATGGGGTAAAAATCATAAAATATGTGAAAACATGGTAATTTTCCGTAGAAATCTTATGACAAAACTGCCTTAAATAATATGATTATTTCAATCATGCTATAGTAATAGTAATAGAATATTTTTTCCATAATTGAGAAAATAAATTGAAATTGAAAACATATTTTTTACTTATGTTACTTTCACATCATTTTACGATAAAAAAATAATATTCTGATTCATTAACTCGTTACGAGTAAGTTCACTAAAACTAATGTTACTTCTGTGTAAATTGCCAATTATATTCCGATGACATGAGATGTCTTAAAAAAATTTCACTTTAAGGTATTATGTAAAACATGCAGTATTATGGCCATGGCTTTCCAATTGGTAAAGTAAAAAAAATAAATAAATCGTCTTGTCTTATATATCGTTAGATACCTAAATTCAAATTCATAATTATCGTAATTCAAGCATTAACAATATTACTTTTAAAATAAAAAGTCAACGAATTTGCTTAACTGTAACACTGTACAAAAACTCCTTTTCTAATAATTTATAGATTTCTCAACAAAAATGTTTTTTTTAGATGAGCCAGATACTCATTCGGATATCCGAATGGATATAGGCCTCACCAAATATCTCGCTCTAGTAAGAAGACAAAGAGCACGCCTCCAGAATTCGGCGGAAAATGGGGAACGGAAGTGTCTTAATTTGAACGGAGTTTCTTAACACTATGTTAGCTGGTTCCCATTGCTTACTCTGCTATGTTTATTGTTTTGTTGATAGTAGAGCTAAAAAAAATCTTACCTAAACCTATTAGGCGGTGGTACAGCCGGCGTGACAACGGGAGACGAGGCAGGCGGAGTGGCTATCGGCGGCGGGGTCAGAGGTGGGGTCGCTGTCACTTTGTCCCGTTCCAGACGTCCCGCCACCGTGAAGAGAGAGGCGTCGTTTTGCGGAACACGTTTTCTCCATCCCTGAAAAGTTGTTTATTGTTAGAATAGGTAGAATTCTATTCTCGTTTGTAATTATTCGTTAGAAAGATTTTTCATCATCATTCATTGCTTAGTGGTCTGAGTACCTGGATGGTTTCCAAGAGATGCGAGTTCAAATCCAGCTACATTTTTATACGTTTTAAAAAAGCCTATGTTTTCTTTATTGACACTTTAATTACTATAGTTAAAACCCTAATATATTGTACCAATCCAAAACATAAAGCCAATAATGATTTACAGAGGGAATGTTGGCCATTCCACGAATTGCATTATATCAGTAGGTATGCGGTCAATGACTCATTACGGCTATGTTTTGAACTTACTCATACAACTTAAAATGCCTGTGCTTTAGCAATACTGGCTCTACTCGTATTTTATTGATTAATTTATCGTGTTAACTTTGACACTGTTTATATTAGAAACGTCAATTTCGTAATACTACTCGTATATTCAAAATTTCCTTCTGCTATAGAGAGTTTGATCATTAATATGTTAAGGTTTTATTTTCCTTTAATAATAACAAAAGATAAGAAAAGATTTCACTAGAAATAATGGGCTTAAGCACTTAAGCCCTGATATTTTTTCGTGACCAAGAGAATTAAAAAAAATCTAAATATTATCTTATAAAAATACTTATGACAGCAACCATCAAAGATATATAATAATAGATATATAAAGGAATGTAAATATATACAATGCAATAGCTTAGTACATACATAAATGACAAACACGAGCCTCGTTTAAAAATCCTTTGTCTGTCCACCGTTTTCCTCTTTATCATTTACGCATAAGAACGTAAAAAACGTGAAATATTACGTGGTGTAAAAAGCGAGAGCACGGAATCAGTAGACTTGACCGACTTTATTAAGGATTTCGAAAGACGGAAACTTATTGGCAACATAGGTCGAGCCAATTAACACTGGAACAATACAAAGCAAAATCGCCTTGATATTTCCACAAATCCTTTAAATTTATTAGCACATTTCAACGTCAAAGTTTTAACGGCCAAATAAATCGAAAATTCAATCAAAATATTATTTACGTATATTTTTTATTGTTGGTAAGGTTTGTTGTGATTTTATATACCTTTTTTTTTTTAAATTGTGTCAGGTAAAGTTGTTGAAAAACCCTTTTAATGAAAAAAAAACCGATCAAACTGTATAACAATAGAGAACGAGCGTGTGAACTAAACCATTAGTCTCCATGTAACCACTAATGTATAATTAACAGCAATAATATCAATCAAATGGATCCAATTGAACATCGTTTACTAACAATGGCAATGTCATCAATTACGAACCTCTATAGGCGCTAGCGAGTACTTTTTTGTCGAGTCTATTTTTACGGGCTCGCTAACGACTGTAGTAACGTTATTTCGATAGCATTAGGCAGTAGACAGTGATAGTGCATACATACGTTACAAAGTACACAGTGTTTGTGGTTTTGGAGCGTGACCGTCTGACCGCTTTCTCGGTAGGAAGTTTCATGTAAATTGAAGAAACTTGTCCACTAAGCGATATATTTGATATATTTAAGTGCTGATTACTTACACTTTTGTTTGTATTGAATTTATGGAAATTGGAAAGACTAATGTTTACAAGTCAATGTACGACAAAGATGAATATTAAATGGCCAGCAAAAAAAACTTTAGGAGACGAATTTTGTTAGTGCGAACAAGTTTCGATTCTTAATAAAAAATAAATTATTATGACATACGTGCTTGGAGCTGAAACTTATCACTATATTTTTTATAAACAAATACTATATCTATATTTTTTGAGGATTAAAATATTTTATAAAGGTTGATTTTTACCTGTGCTGCTGTTTCCAACTTGTTCCTTCTGTCCGCTAAGATGTTATTTCCTAATTCATTCTCATCGATATGCACCTTTTTCTTTTCATCTACAACTGCGTTTAACGACTCCTGTAACAATATATTTTATTGTTAATAGCTATTCGTTTTTTATAAGTATTAGTGTTACATTGTCATTATTATCAAATGTTTTATATACCTATACGTACATTTCTCTAAATAAAAAAAACAATTTCGAAATTTGTAACTATAGTAAGATGTAAGTAGTTTTTCCGTTGTTAATGTTAATATTACAGTGTGTCATACATTTGTGTATAAAACGGAAAATTATGAAATTTTGTACTTGTAACGAAAAATGCGATTTTACCTAAAGTGATTCATAAAAAATTACATTGTTTTACCAAAATAAAATATGACTAAAACAATTACTTTTTTAAATAAATAAATAAAAAAAGAATAAACAGTTAGTTTCCATATCAAAACAACATCTCGACATGTATTAAGTTACGTTAAAAGATAACGTGAAAGATGTTAATCATTTTATCCAACATCAGTAAGAGTACTCGTATTACGTAGGCCTATGTGAATGACAATTATTTCACATTCGCAGCCTAAATATTGTATAAGACAATGTGAAGGGAAAAGTATGTAATTATACGTAAGCTTATTAAAAAATGTTTATATACAAGAGACGTGCCTCGTTATTATCCACGGTGTCGATATCGAATTTCTTAAAAACAGGTTTGAGATTTCCATTGCTTGCGTTTTTTGTTTTTAATCTCAATTCTCCTATAACAGAACCAAAGTTTAGTCCACCTGGAAGTCCTGTTTGTTTTTCCAAACGTTTTATTAACAAAGGCTTATTTGTTGTAGTATTATCAGTGTTATATACATCAGTTTTGTTTTCTGTTATAATTGCATCGAGATTTTTGAAACGATCTCCAATTTCATCTATCGACTCTTGTAATCTAATCGCCTTTTCACTTATTGGGCTTTCGTTTTTGGACGGCTCTATCTCAGCATCGTCAATAGGTTTTATTAGTGAACATTCGTTCAACGACAAATTTTGTATTATAGATTGTAATTTGTCATCGTTTAAGACAGTCTTTTCTAAAAATTCAGCAAAACGTTCCTTAGGTGGACTACTTCTTTTGAACGATTTGTCATGATTATTTAGGTTCCGTTGTTTTAGAAGCAGACTTGGAGTAATCAAATTAGTATCTTCCACATTTTTTGTTATATTGCTTGTCAATTCTTCTCTTAATACGCTCTTGATGATGTCGCCCGGCAAGTCTTTAAATGTAGTAACATTTGAAACATTATTATTCTTGTTCTCTATCGATTTGATTTCTACACCTTCATAACTTTCTTTTTCCTGAGTTTTTTGACTTCCAATGTTACTATCAATAATATCCTCATTTTGTAATGTAGAAATGCTAGCTGCCTTTAAGGTGGGTTGCAAATTCTTCGCAAACACAAACTTCCATATTAGGTACAAAACTGCACCGAATGCAATGATTACTCCGTAAAACATTTTTATTAGTCCAATCACATCACTGACTAGAATAAATTTATGGTACTACACATAACACATTGTTGTCCACTTATAATAAAGCAATAAATTGTTCATGCACTTGTATCATAAATGTTTTGCATCCATTACAATGTCAGTAATTAAACTAAACGCTAAAAAATATTTAAAGTTATGGCACATGCTTAAATGTTCTTCGTCTAATGTCTTTATATTACAAAAACATTCAAAGTAATAAGAAAAATGTGAAATTTAAAAGATTCAATAATACGAGTGCATTGAGAGGTTGACAAACGCAAACTGATCGAACAGTGGCTATTATCTGGCACTGAACGGCTGTGACTCAGGCGCAGATCCTAGAATGCTGGTAAACATTATCGACCCAGTAGTTGTAATAAATGACGCATAACATGTGATGCGAGAATAGTAAATATTGAAGGTGCGCCAAAGTGTATCGTTTAAGAACAACCTTGACTGGTGAAAACCACTCCTCACAAACTATTATTAATAACCCTTTTTTGTTAAGATCACCGATTAAATTGTTATTGTAATAATCTAGTACGTAATTTGTTGAACGCCGTTTAATAAATAATGCATGAAGCAGATTTCATATTATAGATAAATCTTGCTGGCTGGATACAAACAAGGAGGTCTTATAAATGGATATTATAAGTGTTTACAGATAAACAAGAGTGCAGCAGAACATGCATCGACCTTTAAGATAAGATATAAGAGAGACATAATACAAAATTAGTTAGGATATCAACAATAACCATAAAATATAATTGAGGATAACCAAACAATAATATATTTGCATCCACTCATATAAATAAAATCATCATCATTATAATAATATGTATAAGTTCACCGCAACTTCCCAAATAAGTCAACTCGATCAAGCCTAAAATGGTACGACAAAATGGGCACGACGCTAATTAAGCTTCACCAAATATATTGTGAGAATGTTTTACTTCATTTTTTAAACAAATGTATGTCTATACAATGTTTATAATTTAATGTAATAGCTTAGATTACATTGCAAATTTCCAATACAAGTAACTCAAAACAATATTGCGTTCAATGACAAACTAATAAAGGTTTTATTGCCACGTAGATAGGAGTTTTATTTAATAATTGAATATTGGCATTATTGATTATTTATTCGCTCGTTTGTTGGCACTTTTTTATTTAAATATAAAATACAGTGTTTAGAATCGTTTTGGGTCGAACGAATAGTTCGAGCCATATCGAATTATAATGATCACGTAGACTCCATATAATTATAATAAAAATTCACCGTTGCATATCATAGTATAACGTGTAATATAATTGGTAGGACATATTAAGGTGACATGAAAAATAAAAGGGTATGTATGTTAAGTATAGAAAGTGACGATATCACTGTGAGTTGCGATGACTGATAATGTAAAAAAAATGCATTATAAAAATGCAAAAAACCAGATAGTAATAGGAATTTGCCAAAACTTATATGATGCGGAGATAAACTGGTTACATAGTCAAGATAAAACAACGATAACGACGATAACACGGATAAGAGATCAGATGCAAAAGAGCGGTAGTCCTTCCTATATAATAATTTCATATTATTTTATTACATTCAAATAAATATTTGGCTCTAATCGAAGCAAATACACTTTAATATCAAAAAGTTTTAAAACAGCTATCAACAAAATATCGTATATTCCAAACTTCACACATTAACTTAACAGGCACATAGTAAAAGTGACGAAGAAATTTCACCAAATATAATATATACGAGATGTTAGATTACTTAGCACTTTTCAATTTAGATTTGCGATGTATCGGAGAAAGCGAAATTTTCGTAAGTTTTAGTATATACGTGTAGACTGCGCACGCGCACGCCGAGCGAGGCCGCCAAAACAACTGGCGATGTGCGCCGACGAGTCTACATCGGGAGGGTCATCGCATACGCAATATGAATACCACATATGGTTATAAATTAACAACTATTATTTGGTTATTACGTGAATCGACTGCAAACAACGCTTTGGTGTAAATGGAAATCGTATTAAAAGCATCCTTTATTAGAAGTGTTTTAATTATAACTTGTCGGATATTTAGAAGAGAAACTGTAATTATTGAAATACACGTACCTACCGTTTATTACTAGAACATATAATAATGAAAATTTTCGAAAACAAAAAATATAATATTTTGTATTACATTAGAAAATTAAATAAGTTAGTTAAAAGTCAAAAACAAATATATAAGAATTCACATTTTTCCCTATGAACTTGTTTACAATCACACCGGTGGCCAAAATTTATAATTA